>JANAVB010030219.1:11944288-12129128 GCA_029216955.1 Iris pallida
AATTCTAAAAATTACAGAATGATATTAAAACATTTAAATAAATTGCAAAATAATATTTTTGTATTTAAAACTCATTTAAAAATTATTTTAAAAATTCTAGAAAAATTCCTAAAAATACTAATAAATATTTTAAGGCTAAATATGACATTTTAAAAATTAATTAACACTAATTAAGTAAATTTTGAAAAACAGGGGCTTACAAGTCTTTCCTCCTTGAAAAATTTTGTCCTCGAAATTCACAAGAATTGAAGACCCTACAACATTCTAACATAGTAAGCAATGCAACAAATGACTAAGGCTATGATCGAAACTAACCTCTAAGGTATCAAGCGGGAACGGGTGGTTCCCTCGCAGCGGTTGGATCGAACAAGTAAGGGTATCTCTCCCTCATGTCCGACTCCCTCTTCCAAGTAGATTCACCTGGAGAGTAACGGCTCCAAACTACTCGTACTAAGGGTATAACCTTGTTCCTCAGCCTCTTCTCTCTCCTGTCTAACATCTCCACTGGCTGCTCAGAAACTGTAAGGCTTGGTTCGACCTCCAACTCTGAATGATCTAGCACATGACTGGGGTCTGGAACATATCTCCTCAGCTGAGATACGTGAAAGACATCGTGAACTCCTGCTAGGTTGGGTGGAAGTGCAACCCTGTAAGCTACCTCTCCAATCCTGCCAAGTATCTCGAATGGCCCGATGTATCTGGGGCTCAGCTTCCCTCCTCGTCCGAACCGGATCGTCCCTCTAGTAGGTGATATCTTCACCAGCACCATATCACCGTCCGCGAACTCCATCGGTCTGCGACTAGCCTCAGCCCAGTGTTTCTGCCTATCCTGGGCTACTCTGAGCCTGTCTCTGATCATCCCGACTTTCTCTGCTGCATCCTGATCATCTCTGGCCCAAGCATAACTCTGTCTCCAACATCATCCTAAAAGAGCGGTGTGCGGCATCGTCGTCCATATAGCACCTCGAAAGGAGACATACCGATACTGGCTTGGTAGCTGTTGTTGTATGAAAACCCTACCAAGTGCAGATGGCTCTCCCATGATCCTTCAAAGTTCAGTACGCAGGTCCTCAGCATATCCTCCAGTATCTGTATCGTCCTCTCGGACTGTCCATCTGTCTGCGGGTGGTACGCCGTACTGAACTTAAGCCTACTGCCCAACTCCTCCTGCAAGCTCCTCTAGTAGTGGGATATGAATCTGCTATCTCTGTCCGATACGATGCTCACTGGCACACCGTGTAGGCGAACTATCTGCTGCATGTATAGCTCTGACAACTTCTCGGTAGAAAGCCCCACCTTGAAGGGTGTAAAGTGCGCACACTTCGTCAGCCTGTCCACGATGACCCAAATGGCATCCTTCCCTCCTTGGGAACGAGAAAGCCCTGAGACAAAGTCCATCGTAATATGTTCCCACTTCCACTCGGGAATGGGTAACGGCTGCAACAAACCTGTCACCCCCAGTCTTCAGAAACAGGAGTATTTTTGTCATTTTACATTTTGAATATTTTTGAAATTTATTTTATTATTTATGATATTATTTGGGTTTGAAATTTATTTTATTTTTTATGATATTATTTTGGGGTTATTTGAGCCGGGTTCGAATTTCAACTCAATCCGACTTGAAACGGGAACCCGGGGGGTAGTTTGACTCTAGTGGGACCCACACACTAGTTAGACATGGCCCACATGATATTAATTTTAGTCCATATGATATTAATTTTAGTTAATAGTTAGACTAATTATTTATGGATAGGTTTAGTTTAATTAGAGACTTAAAACTAGACTAAATTGACCTCAACCTTTAACCCATTCTTAATTTAAATCAAATAGATTAGTGGAGGGCATTTTGGACATTCAAATAGGGGACACCTCACTCATTTTGGGCAGCCACTTATGGGGGGATAAGGAGTGAGTCACTCCTTCATTCATTTGTTTTCATCCACTTTCTCTCTCTTGTTCTTCCCCAAATTAATTTAGAGATGAACCTCCTTTGATTTCATCTCCAAATCAACCCCTTCTTCCACCAAATCGTCTTTATTTCTCTTCTACTCCATGGTTAGAGGGTGCTAGCCAAGTTTGGGAGGATTCAGAGCTCGTTCGTGTCCTTTTGGAATCTCTACGTGTCGGTGCCGTATCGGAAGGCTTTTCCTTTGAATCTCTCTCCCGGAAGGTATAATCTCTCTTCTAATCCATCCCTACACACATATAAAAATATTTTGAACCCATAGGAATGACCCCCATGGTTGTATCTCTATTTGTGTCCATTTCGTGTCCATTTGGAGGTCATAGGAGTGTCCTTTGTGTTGTGGTTGTGTCCATGTGGAAAAACCCCAAATTTGGACACACTATGTGTGTTGTTATGTATGAATGAATTATTACATGTTTAATCTCATATTTTTGTATTGGAGATGTGTTCTATAGTGTCTCATATATATATATATTAGTGTAGAGAGTGTGTTCTTGATATATTATGTTATATACTTATGTTTCTTTTGTCTCAAACTACCCAAATTCGTCATAATTTTTATCCACATTTTTAGTAGCTAGAGCAACTTAGAAATGCCATAACTTTTAGCTCATAACTCCAATTAACCTCCCGTTTTTTTTAAAAGAAGCGTATCGAAGTTAGATTTTCAAATATATATTTTAATAAGCCAAGTTCGTTCTGAAACTTTCTGTAAAATTATTTGAGTGTCAGCTGTACGAAAGATGAACGCGTTTCGGTGTTTTTGCGATTCCGGGAGCTTCCGGACACGAAAATGCGATCCGTTTAAAGTTTCGGAAAGCTAACACAAAGATATATAACATACTTTAATCCTAGAATTTAGTGAAAGTCCAATTGGAACAGTATTGGTTTTAAGTAGAAGAGTGATTATACGATATATGTATTTTGTGTAACCTATGAGCCTATGTAGTATGGATATTAAATGAATATAGAGTATGTAATGCATGATATGTTAGATGAATGAAATGATATATATATGATATATATTCTCTTTAAATTAATGTATATATATGGTTGAATGCAAGCATGTAGGAATGCAATTAATATAATGCATATAAGCAATGCATGAATGAAAGAATGATATACAATGTATGCATGAAAGTATATAATGAATCCTAGATATGAATGCAAGATATATATGTAATAATAGATATGAATGCATAATGTATAATATTGTAATACAATATATAATAATAACATGTATGGTAATATAGAGTATATTTTGCAAGCATGAATGAATGGAAGAAATACATGTATATAGGTAATATAGAATATAATATATGAATGCAAGCATGCAAGATAATGTAATATATGAAAGGAATGAATGATAATATATAACATTGTAAAACTCCTAAATTTCTACTATATTTTTTATATATATTAAATTTGGTACTGATTTAAAATTTTTGTATTATACGTCGCATAGTCGTATTGTACGTCGCACACGAAATTTTATTTTTCGTAGTTGCTCGACGAGTGCGAATATGTGCGAGCGTACATATTTTAAGAAAAACATTTTTTTATTTTATAGTTTCATAATATATGTAATATTTAATTTAGCTATCAAAATTTCCTAAATTTATGATTTTATTTATGAAAGGCCTTTTATTTGGAATAAATAATATTATTCATGCATACATATATTTCATAAATATTTGCTAGTTTAATTTAAATAAAAATATAATTTTCGAGATTTATTAATATTAATATTTTATTATTCAAAAAGATATTTAAAAATAATTATTATTTTCAAAATTATTATTATTGGTATTTTGAAAAATATATTTGGAAGTTATTGTGGCCATTTGAATCTTGATTTAATTTTTGAATTTATTTAAATAGATTAAATTAATATCTATAATTGAGATTGGATTCAATTGATTTGATTTTAAACTAAGAGAATTTTATTTGATTTAAATTAGATTTGGATTTGGATTTGGATTTGGATTTGGATTTGGATTCGATTGCTTTTAAATT
Source organism: Iris pallida (assembly GCA_029216955.1). NCBI lineage: Eukaryota > Viridiplantae > Streptophyta > Magnoliopsida > Asparagales > Iridaceae > Iris > Iris pallida. The sequence goes on from JANAVB010030219.1 coordinate 11,948,271, forward strand.
AAATTAGGAAATATCTAAATTGGGTTTAAAGGAATCCTAATTCTTATCTAATTGGGAATTCCCACATCCTATAAATAGGCAGGTACTCCTCTATATTATTTTCACCACAAATCATCTTTCAAACCATCCTTGTCAAAAATTTTCTCTTTTTTCGTCATAAATTCAGCCTCAATTTTCAAATATTGTAGCAACTTCGAATGACCATAACTCCCAACTGCGGACTCCTTTTGACCTCCAGCTTTTTTTGTTGGAATCATATTGAGGTATATTTTCTGAATGTAAATTTTATTTTCATAAATTCGGAACTTAATTTTTTGGAAAATTTGTGGAGTGTCAGTGGTCCAAAATCTGACACGTTTTAGTGTTTTTGAGATTCTGGGAGAACCAGGACTCAGAATGACGATCCGTTTGAAGTTTCGAAATACTGACAGAAAAATACATATCATATATTTTTTCTAAAAAATTTCCAGAATATTTTATTTTTGGTTTTTATTTTAGAAGTTTGTCACATCGTCTGAGTTATCTTGTGTAGCCCTGTGACTATTCTGTACCCAACGGGATTGTCGGTTTCACCAACAAGGACCTCAGGTAAGATACCTTGTCATTTGTTGTTTAATTATTTTAGCTCATATTTTATGCATTATTTATTTATTTTATGCAAAATAAACTGTGATACATGGCATAACTGTTAGAACTTACTGTTCATTTATATTTTCTGCTGTGTATTATTTTCTTACAAATTAAACCTAGATTTAAGGGACCACCTTGTGTGTTGCATTCATTGGCCTTGACACGTTATACCACGAAGTTGTGTGTCGTATATAGGACACGGAAGTGCGTGATTGGCTGGCCACCGGTGCCTACAAGCCATGTGATAGGAATAACCGCTAATAGAGGTTGCATGCTAGTTTGACTTAGCGGTTATAGAGGTTACTGTTGTGGATACAACAGAGTAGGCATTGGACGTGAAGGACAATTCCTTAGCGTATGGGCTTCGATGCACTTTCCCTTGTGACCCGGACAATCCGCTGGAGATACGGGGTTGATGACCCATTATTACTGACGGCCACTGACGATTCGGCAGAACGTCATGCTCTTACTGATGGGGCCTCTGGTGCCCAAAAGGGGACTACGTCGATCCTTTTTAGCCAGGGCCCATGCGTAGGAAGGATTATTCTTAACTATATTTTACTTAGAACGGTTAGGTACCTTTATCCGTTAGGTATGAGTACTTTTGGTTTGGGTACTTGTATCTGACCGTGGCTTGGAACAATAACTTATCGCGGATTAGTTTATCACATCTTGTCCTTGTTTGGTTGTAGGTGTGACTTACTACTTCGATGAGAAGGTATTGAACCTTGTTGGGGTCCGGATACCTATTGAAGAACAGTTTGGCAACTCTAGAGGGGGGTGAATAGAGTTTATATAGAAAAATAGCCAATTAAAATAACTCTTTCACCAACAATAAATAATCAGAGTAAAGTGCGGAAAATAAATGAAGAGCAGAAGAGCATACGCAAACACAGCGATTTTAACCTGGTTTCCCTCGTGGAGGACTAGTCCAGGCCTGAGAACTCTAGCTCAGGATTAAATCCACTATTTGTGAAATAGTAGTTTACAACCCGTGCCTTTTCTTCAGAAGAGCACGTCAACTTCTAACAGAGGATCGCAGTGGCGATTTGCTTGGAATTGTCCAAGCGACTTCTTCGACTCTTGCACAAGAATCCTAACTGAGAGATGCTGAGCACTCGAGACTTAGGAGGCTTGTGGCTAGTAGATGGGAAGGGTATGGCTTATTGAGCTTGTAGGAGAGAAGAGAAGAGAAGATTGAGTGAATTGAAATGAGAGAATTCATGCCCTATTTATAGTGTTTTTAGAGGCAGAATTCGGCCAGAATTCGGGTAGGGAAATTCAAAAATTTGGCCGTTGGACAGCTAGCAACCAGCTAACCCTAAAATTAGGGTTCCTGATTTCTAGGGGACAGAGTTCGGCCCGAACTCTGTGTGGAGGCAGAGTTCGGCCCGAACTCTGTCTCCAGAGCACAGAGTGGTCCTAAGTGGGACTTGTGGGCAATTTTTGTTTTGGTGGAGCTTAGAATTTTGGGTAGGCTTATAGACTAAGTTCCAAGAGCTCAGTATAACTCAGAGTACATATTTCTAGACTCAATAAAATGTAAAAGTACAGACTCGAAAATACACTGAGAGTCGGAAACTGAGCTTTTGTCTGTCCTGAACTGAATGCAGACGTCGTGTGTCGTATTGAATTTATACAGATATTATTTAGTCAATGTAGTCAATATTTGGTTGACTGTGACTTTGTGTCAACAATCTCCCCCATATTGATAATTGACAAAATAATAAATGTATATTTCAATATTCATACCTGGACACAGATGGTTAAAACACAGCTCCCCCACAAACAATGCCGAGCTAGAATAAGACAGCTCCCCCGTAATCAGTGAACGGTGCCGAGCTGGACACAGTTGGTTAAAACACAGCTCCCCCACAAACAATACCGAGCTAGAATAAGACAGCTCCCCCGTAATCAGTGAACGGTGCCGAGCTAGAATCAATAGCTCTCCCCCGTAAATAATGCATAGAACCTGTGGCCTGATAAAAATATTTTCCTAAAAACACAAGCACACAAATATACATATTTCTCCCCCTTTTGGCAGTTAGCAATATAAAGGATCATATAGACTGCATAAGGAAAAGCATGGAAATAGCAGTATAGACAATGAAAAGTAATCCAACCACACCAAGCAGAGAAGAAACAGTATAATACTAATAAAACAAGTCACTGACATAAAGTAGAACTACGAAAAATAGCATAAAATATTATCCACCAACCAGCACATCATCAGGGTTTGAAGACATAAATCCAGTACATAAAACAAACTGAAATAACTAAAATCAAAAAGGCAACTAAGATCATCAGCAGTGGCAGCAGCATATCAAGCCAGTCTCCATCATGGAGCATGAGAAGGTCCTGGAACATCTGAAGGACCATGGAATGAGCGACGAGGGTCCACAAAAGCATCATCAGGATCCATATACCTCATGACCCACGGATCGTCTATACGATGACCCGCGCGATCTAGATCCCGCTCAATCGGCACATGCAGATCAGGATGACGAGCAAGCGAATACCGCATATCATGCAGAGAGTTCCCAAGGGCACTGATCTGCAAGGTGGTACGGTAATCCTGCTGCGTCCAGCGATCATCCTCAATAGCAAAGCGATCGCGAAGCATAGTCTGAAGAGACTCAAGAGTGGCAGGAGGAGGAGGTGCATCCTAACCAAGAGGAGGGACGTCAGGCTCCTCATCAGCAGAGTGCTCAGATGACTCAGAAGCAGCGACATGCTGAAGGCGTCGTGCTTTGGATAGAAAGGCAGGTGCAGGCAGGAACGGACAATCATGGATAGGAATGATGAAAGCACAAAAGACTAAAGGAAGATAGAGAGGATAAAACAAAGCTCTTGGTTTCTTCCTACAGTTGATCATCCAATCCATCATAGTCCGTGGAAAGTTGAATGGAATACGATAGTGGAGATGATATAAGGTGGAGATCTCAAGATAAGTGACTTCATCTGTTGAGCCAGCCTTGGGCAAGATAGTATTGAACACGATGCGATGAAGTTCATAAAAGTAGGGGGTGAGATGCTTGGCCTTTAGCTTGCGAGGACTTACGTTAGGAGCACATAAATCCTCCTTGAATCCTTCAAGGGAAGTATCTCCAACAAATTGAAGTTGACGTGCTTCCACAAGCTTGTCCCACACATCAAGATTCGGAAGAGCAAGAAAGTCTCCCAACTCAGAGTCATTGAAGGCAATGTTAATGCCAGCAACCCGGGAATAGATGTGGGTTGCATCGTGAGTCAGATTACAGTAAAACATTTGAATTGTACTATGGTAGATAACAGAATTTGAAGCAACAAGTTCATCCAAACAAAGATCACGGAATAATGACTCATATTGAGAAAATATAGTGAAATTTATGGGATGGCCCCCAAACACCGGACGAGTTCTAAAATCGCTAAACCATTCATTAGAGGCTTCTAGCGATACAAATAAACGATCGTCGTAAGTGTTAGGGTCATCGGGACGTGGCGGATTGAACAACGGATGAATGGGGTGTTGTTCAACTACTTGTTCAATCGGAGGAGGAGGAACCGAAGAGGAAGCACCCTCATGTCGAGTCCTTCTCCCTCGTTTGGACAAGCGAGATGCCATTTGAAATAAAAGAAGAGAACTTGGAAATGATAGAAAAAGAGAGATATACCTGAAAAGAATACCAAACAGTTGAAGAGAATGTTGAAAAACTCCTTTCCCTTGATTTTAAGAAGAAATAGAGCCCTCTATATCAAGAACTAGGGTTAGGGTTTGGAAGGAAGAAGATAGAGGAGGTGGAGAAGAAGGAAATATAGGAGGAAAGAGAGGGAATCCCGAAATAAAGTAGGGCTTGGTCTTTGGTCGGGTGAAATATTGACTATTGGATTAGAATTGATCCAACGGCAGAGCCAGATCCCGACCCTGGAACCTAAGAACCGAACTCGGCCCGAACTCTGATAGGGGCAGAGTTCGGCCCGAGTTCTGGATCAATGGTCCAGAACTGAAAACAGGCAAAGAACAAGAAGAAAATGTTTAAGAGTTAAACAAAAGGTAGTTGAGGTCAACAAAGAGTGTTGAATTTAAAAAATAGATAGAGAGGTACTCAGAAAACAGAATGAACTTTAGAAAATCTCAATTAGGCAATATTAAATCGAAAACGAGCCATATAATAAATAAGGACATATACTGTGGTTCAATAGTCCAAATTTGCCATGGGTTAGCTGCAGGGGTCGGATCCCAGCTAACGGTAGTCCTGAGGACTAGTGCACCGTGTCGCTTAGGCTTTTACGCCTTGTTGTCAGAAGGACCCTTTCGGCTTGTACCCATACCAAATTCTTCGAAAAGGAATCACAATATACTCGATATTTACACAGGTGAGTTTCAATTTATAACTGCTTCATCTAAAATTCCAAGTTCACGACAAAGAAAATTGAAGCGCTCTTCGGATAGTGGCTTAGTAAAGAAATCTGCCAGCTGATGATCAGTGTCAATAAATTCTAAGTTAATCGTGCCATTTTGCTGATGATCACGCAAAAAGTGGTGTCTGATCTCAATGTGTTTAGTACATGAGTGGCAGACAGGGTTCTTAGTCAAATTAATTGCACTAGTATTGTCACAGAATATAGGAATATGCAAGAAAGATAACTTATAGTCTTCAAGGGTTTGCTTCATCCACAGAATTTGTGCACAATAACGCCCAGCTGCTATGTATTCAGCTTCTGTTGTGGATAGTGCGACAGAGTTCTGCTTCTTGCTAAACCATGAGACTAAAGCCTTTCCTAATAAATGACACGTGCCGCTCGTACTTTTACGGTCGACCTTGCATCCAGCAAAGTCAGCATCAGAGTAGCCGATGAGGTCAAATAATGTTGACTTGGGATACCATAGGCCCACTGTAACCGTACCCTTAAGGTATCGAAAGATACGCTTAACCGCGGTCATGTGAGATTCCTTAGGATTTGCTTGATATCTAGCACATAGGCAAACACTAAACATGATATCGGGGCGACTAGCAGTTAAATAAAGTAAGCTGCCTATCATACCTCGATACTTACGTTGATCAACGGGTTTGCCGCTCTCATCTGGTTCGAGTTTGGTTGAAGTAGCCATTGGAGTGCTGATTGGTTTGATGTTGTCAAGATCGAACTTCTTCAGCATGTCCTTGGTATACTTCGATTGACAGATGAAAGTTCCATTAGCCAGTTGTTTTACTTGCAGACCAAGAAAGTAGTTGAGCTCTCCCATCATGCTCATTTCAAATTCCGTCTGCATACACTTGGCAAATTCTTGACAAAGAGTTTCATCAGTAGACCCAAAAATAATATCATCAACATAAATCTGAATTAATAAAATAGTGTCTTTGAAAGATTTTATAAACAGTGTAGTGTCAATTTTCCCTTTTGAAAAACCTTTCTCAAGCAAGAAACTGCTTAGCCTTTCATACCAAGCTCTGGGGGCTTGTTTAAGGCCATAAAGTGCTTTCTTCAGCTTGAACACGTGGTCTGGAAATTTGTGATTTTCAAAGCCAGGGGGTTGTTTCACATAAACTTCCTCCTTGATAAAACCATTCAGGAAAGCACTTTTCACATCCATTTGAAATAATTTAAAGTTTTGAAAATTAGCAAAAGCACAAAGCATCCGAATGGATTCTAGTCTAGCAACAGGAGCATACGTCTCATCGTAGTCGATACCTTCCTCTTGGTTGTATCCTTGAGCTACTAGACGAGCTTTGTTACGTGTGACTGAACCATCTTCATTTACTTTGTTTCTAAAAACCCATTTAGTACCAATAATTGAGTGATTAACCGGTCTAGGAACGAGTTCCCATACTTGGCTTCTCTCGAATTGGTTGAGTTCTTCTTGCATAGCAGAAATCCAAAATTCATCATTAAAAGCTTCAAAAATATTTTTAGGCTCTACTTGTGAAATGAAGGCAGTGCTAGCAACGGAGTCTCTTAGTGATGATCTAGTAGTTACTCCACGTGAAACTTCTCCTATAACTAAATTTTCTGGATGAGAAGGTTTGAAAGAGAATTTCTTAGGCAAACCCTCCAGAGAATTAGTTTCGGTTGAAGTATTCATTGGAGTAGAAGTTGATGGCTCAACGTCATCATCAAGAGTGCTTGCTGCACTGTTGTCTTCATCAAAAGTCATATTTGTTGACTCTTCCACAATAAGTGAGCGTTTATTGAAAACTCTATATCCCTTACTCTTGGCGGCATAACCAAAAAGATACCATCGTCAGCTTTGGCATCAAATTTGCCTAAGTTATCTTTGGTGTTAAGGATAAAACATCTACAGCCAAAAACTTTAAAATAAGAAACATTGGGGGTTCTCCCAAACCAAAGCTCATAGGGTGTTTTCTTCGTAATGGGACGAATAAGCACCCTATTCAAAATGTGGCATGCTGTACTTACAGCCTCTGCCCAAAAATATTTCGGAAGAGAAAATTTATTCAACATGACTCTAGCCATATCGCCAAGAGTCCTATTCTTCCGCTCCACAACACCATTTTGTTGAGGAGTTCTAGGACAAGAAAATTCATGATCAAAACCATTTGCATTACAAAAACTTTCAAAATCATAATTTACGAATTCGCCTCTATGATCACTTCGGATTCGAGTAATCATGTAGCCTTTTTCGTTTTGAACTTTCTTTACAAAAATTTTGAAAGCAGAAATAGCATCGCTCTTATTAGCGAGAAAGAAAACCCATGTAAATCTCGAAAAATCATCAACAATAACAAATGCATAAAGTTTGCCTCCAAGGCTAGCTATTCTACTAGGACCAAATAAATCCATATGAAGTAGTTGCAAGGGTCTAGTAGTACTTACAGAGTTGATAGAATGAAATGAGGATTTAGTTGCCTTGTTTAGTTCACATTCGGCACATACCGTGTCCTTTTTGAACGTGATGTCAGGCAATCCTCTCACTAGCTTCTTGGTGGAAAGCCTGGATATAGCATCCATGTTGGCATGACCAAGACGCTGGTGCCAAAGTAGTCGTTCGTCTTTGTGGGCATATAGACATCTACCTGCATTGTTAGAATTTATAGAAAGATAGAAAATGTAGATGTTGTCCTCTCTTTTCCCTTCAAAAGTAATGTCTCCTGTTGACCTATCATAAATGTAGCAACTGTTTTGTCCAAAGTTAATATCATATCCATGATCAGCAAGATGACTAATGCTGAGCAGGTTATGCTTTAACTCGGTCACTAGGCAGACATCCTTTATTACAGGAGAAGGAGGATGACCAATGATACCATTACCTATAATGTGCCCTTTGAGATTGTTACCGAAGGATACGTATCCTTCTCTCTTCATCGATAGTGATGCAAAAAGATTTGCGTCTCCCGTCATATATCGCGAGCATCCACTATCGAGAATCCACTTACTTTCAGTTGAGGAGGGAAGGTCCACCTACATCAAGAGTAGATGTGACCTTTGGAACCCGAGTTCTTGAGGGTCCTGAAAAGTTAGTCTTTAGGAACCAAGCATATATTCTTTTATCTACAAGTCTTCTAACTCTGCACTGTGGTGAGATGTGTCCATGTAATCCACAATAAGTACAGATAGTATTTTTATTTATACTAGGAGCATGAGAATAATATCTATAAGCAACAGGATGAGGATGAACATGATGTGAAGAGTTAGCATGGTGAAGATGATTATGCATGGAATAAGTGGCATATTGATGGTGTCTATGAGGCATAGAGTGATGGTATTGTCTATGATGTGTGACATGCTGATATTGTCTAGATGGCATGGCATGATGATTTTGTCTATATGGTATATGAGGATCTTGTCTATATGGCATTGCATGATGATTTTGTCTATATGGCATGGCATGATGCTTTTTATGTGTGGAGTGATGTTGATTGTGTCTTTGTGCATGATGAGTGTGTACTGAGTGAGAATTGTTCTTACGTGCACGTGGTTTGTGAAAGTTTGTGTATATAAAAGCATGGTTATGTGCTGCATGAGATTGACGTGGTTGACTAGCATAAGTGGTGTTGTGCCCATGTGATTGGGTTTGAGGTTGAACAACCTGTTTACCCAATTTGGTTTCTAATCTTTTAGAAACAGCTTGCAGTTCATCAACCTTAATATTTAAGCCATAAATCTTAGTCATGGAAATCTTGTGTCTACTCTTTTCTTCAGCAAGCAACGTGTTGAGGGTAGTGATTTCTTGAGTTTGTTGCTCAATACGTGCTTCAGCATCATGTAAGCTTAATTTAAGCTTGGATGCTTCATCAGTGTCATTTGTGGGTGATGTGTTTCTAATATTATCAAGAAGTAAAGAAATTCTTTGTATCTCATCTTCTAGACTTTTGATTTTGTCCTTGGCATGTTTATATTTACTGATGACCTTTTTATGATCATCGAGTAAATCAGTGAAAGCATCGCCAAGTTCATCAAAAGAGAAGTCATCCAGAGTTTCGTTAGATACCTTGTTAGAAGTTGCCATCAGGCACACATTTGCTGTATCTTGAGGAGAGTCCTTTTCTTTCTCAGAGTCACTTGCTTCACTTTCATGCCAGATACCTGTGTTGGCATATTTCTTTGATGAGTTCTTTTGTAAGGCTTCTCATAGCGGTTGCTCTTCTTCAGGAATGGGCAGTCTTTTCGGACATGTCCAGTTTTCTTGCAACCGTAACAAGTTGGTTCTTCTTCATCGTCTTCTTGAGATTCCTTCTTCCTTCGGTTGAAGCGAAGGAATTTCCTGAAGTTGCGAACCATGAGAGCTTGGTCTTCATCATCAGAATTATCTTCTTCGGTCTCATCATGATTAGCTCTTCGTTGATGAGCTTTAAGTGCGATCTCCCTGGTCTTCGGAGCAGGCTCTTCGAAGTCCTTGAGGTCAAGCTCGTGAGTCATAAGCTTACCCATCAAGGTCTCCATTGACATTATTGTGAGATCGTTTCCTTCTATGATGGCTGTCACCTTAGGGTTCCAAATCTTTGGTAGCCCTCTGAGCAGCTTACGAATCTTCTCGTGGTTTGAGTACTGCTTTCCAAGCAAAGATAGAGGATTGATGATGTCGAGGAATCTTGTGATCATTTGAGTGATCGTCTCACTTGGCTTCATCTTGAAAGCTTCGTATTCTTGAGTGAGACGGCTTATTTTAGATTCCTTGACCTGTGTGGTTCCTTCATGCGTCACTTCTAGAAGTCTCCATACTTCATGAGCAGTGGTGCATGTAGAGACCCTGTTGAACTCATTCCTGTCTATAGCACAGAATAAAGCATTAATAGCCCTAGCATCTAGACTTGCCTGTTTCTTCTCCTCGACAGAATATTTGTCGTGTGGTTTCTCAATGAGGTCACCATCGACAACTATTCTGGCGGGCTTTTTGTAACCGTCAGTGACGACAGTCCACAGGTCAAAGTCTAGAGACTTAAGATAGAAGCTCATCCTTGTTTTTCAATATGTGTAGTTAGTCCCATCAAATAGGGGAGGCCTATGAGTGGACTGACCTTCACCATGATTGGAAATCAAGGATTGTGTGGTTGCCATGGATCAGCTCTTAGGATGTTAGTCCTTGTAAAGAGAACAGAGCTCTGATACCAATTGAAGAACAGTTTGGCAACTCTAGAGGGGGGTGAATAGAGTTTATATAGAAAAATAGCCAATTAAAATAACTCTTTCACCAACAATAAATAATCAGAGTAAAGTGCGGAAAATAAATGAAGAGCAGAAGAGCATACGCAAACACAGCGATTTTAACCTGGTTTCCCTCGTGGAGGACTAGTCCAGGCCTGAGAACTCTAGCTCAGGATTAAATCCACTATTTGTGAAATAGTAGTTTACAACCCGTGCCTTTTCTTCAGAAGAGCACGTCAACTTCTAACAGAGGATCGCAGTGGCGATTTGCTTGGAATTGTCCAAGCGACTTCTTCGACTCTTGCACAAGAATCCTAACTGAGAGATGCTGAGCACTCGAGACTTAGGAGGCTTGTGGCTAGTAGATGGGAAGGGTATGGCTTATTGAGCTTGTAGGAGAGAAGAGAAGAGAAGATTGAGTGAATTGAAATGAGAGAATTCATGCCCTATTTATAGTGTTTTTAGAGGCAGAATTCGGCCAGAATTCGGGTAGGGAAATTCAAAAATTTGGCCGTTGGACAGCTAGCAACCAGCTAACCCTAAAATTAGGGTTCCTGATTTCTAGGGGACAGAGTTCGGCCCGAACTCTGTGTGGAGGCAGAGTTCGGCCCGAACTCTGTCTCCAGAGCACAGAGTGGTCCTAAGTGGGACTTGTGGGCAATTTTTGTTTTGGTGGAGCTTGGAATTTTGGGTAGGCTTATAGACTAAGTTCCAAGAGCTCAGCATAACTCAGAGTACATATTTCTAGACTCAATAAAATGTAAAAGTACAGACTCGAAAATACACTGAGAGTCGGAAACTGAGCTTTTGTCTGTCCTGAACTGAATGCAGACGTCGTGTGTCGTATTGAATTTATACAGATATTATTTAGTCAATGTAGTCAATATTTGGTTGACTGTGACTTTGTGTCAACACCTATTGGATTCATAGCATGGAATGATACGTCGCCGTAAATTAGTTTACCATCTCCTGTCCTTGTTTGGTTGGGAGGATGGTACGCTCGTTCAGTAGGTACGTATTGGACCATGTTATAATTCGATTTACTTATTTATTCGAGCAATATTTATTCAGTTTATATGGCATGATATTATGTGTCTTGTTACGTCCCTCTGAGGACCTAGTTATCTCTCCAGGTGTGTGCTATTGTCTTTCACAGGTGTTCTAGCTCTAGCCGTGATCATCGCTATTTCTTCGAGGATGATTGTACTTGGATCGTCTTTGCTTCGCTCGCCAAATTTATATCTTTTCTTATGTATTTTTCTTTACTTGTTGGTAGTGGATTTGTCTCCGCCCAACATATTGTATCAAAACAATTCATTCTCATTATATGATATCTTTTATTCATTTATTTGTGTGGATGAGATTAGTTATGGTTCTACTGTATTTTACAGCTTATGTATTCATACGAGGATTCCCTATATTGGAGTGTACTTCGTATGAATACAGCTGGCATGTCTACTTTTCTAGTCCTACGTATTTTGGGACTGGAGCGTTACATATTTTTGTGGTGGCCCATGCAGGTCGAGTTTGTCACTTCGGTTACGTTACTGTACCGATGTGAACCTGCAACATAGGATTAGAATTATAGGAATCTCATCCATACAGCTTGACCTCTTTCCTTGGCTTCAAATTCCGAACTCTCGTTCGACTTCCTTGAATTGTATTTTGCTTGATTCCTTTCTACCGTTGATTCTTATTTTCGTGCTTAGTGTCAACTAGGAAGATGATTACACTAGTATATGCTCATAGGTCAAACACATGGCTAGAATGGTTATATTGGCAATTTGAATACATTTAAGACTCTAATTGAGTTAAAGGGTTTTTTTTAGTGTGATTTAATGATTAGTAATTTGTAAACTAGGATATTACCATGGAAAGTTTTAACCTTGAGATTTCTAAATAATAAACACAAGAGGATTTATAGAATTTTATACTTGGTTTAAGAAATTGATTGATTTCAAAGATTTGATATTTATGATTTATTGGATTATAGTCATACATCCTTGCACAAGTATAAAATTGATTTGCTTTTCGAGTTGTGATAATTATGAGTTTGGGTGATAGATATACATCTTTGAACAAATATAAAATTTATTTGATTTTCGAGTTTTAATGTTCATGATTTATTATATTATAGTTATGCACCTTGAACAGTTATAGATTTGGTTTGAAAATGATCTTAGCTTTTAAAAATGGCCGTAGGAATTATTTAAATTGAGTTGTACAACTTACGATTTTCGTGTTTAGAAAATTTAGAATTTTAAGTGGAAGTAATGACGGTAAAATTTTGGCTTAAAATATTTGAAAGTTATGAAAACGATTTTTGAGAAATTTTTATTTTAAATGGTGTCCTATGATTGAGGATTTACAGATCTATTTAGATTTTTGGTATAAAAAAAAAAAGATGTTGACTGATGAGATTATTTGAAAATTTTGTTTAATGCGGGATTGCTAATATTAAAATTTTAGGAGAATTTCGAAGGATGTGATGGAAAGTTATTTTGGTTGGTTAAAGGAAGTTACCATTTAAAAGTTGTGATTTTGTTGGAATAACTTAGCATAAATGGAAGTTAAAATTGATGAGAGCATTGAGCTTAATTTTTTAGATTGCTTTTAATATGCTGAGAGTTTTATTATGAGTTATTTGAAAACTTGAGAGTGTTAAATTTTGATGGATTGTGAAATTTTTGTGGATTCGTAAATTATGAACTCTTGAGTTAAATAGTTGAATTTAAACATTAATTTTGGAAAAGGTTAGTAGTAACGTTATAAAATTTTGCTTTGAGATTTATGAGAGTGATTTAAATTTTTTTTGATTAATTTGAACGGCTTGGAGTAAATACAAATTTTGGTGGTATATTTTTGAAAGTTTATTTTTAAAACTTTTGGAGGAAACTCGAGTTAAAATATTAATGGTAGGCCACAAAGGTAGCCCTAATGAGTTAGAAGTATTCCACACTAAGTGCCATGTCACTTATGACCATGATAGTAGTATATACACAAGTGTTGTTAGTCATCTATCCAGCTAGGTGACTGTATTCCATCTCGACTTACGCGACCTTCCTTCAATTCTAGATCTTTTAATTGCGACCTTCTATCCCATTTGCAATTTGAATAATGAGTTAATGTTTCCTTAATTGTATTCATCTAGGAGACTATCTTCTCTCCGGAATTGTATTTCTAAATTATTTTTAATGGATTCTTTAATTAATTTTATTTCACGCTTTAACTTGATCTTCTATATTTTGTGTATTAATTATCACCTCGTGAACTCCCACTTTCTATTTTTGATCTTCTGGTGTCCCCTACCGTGACTTGTATATTTGGAGTACAACACTACACTTTTTCTTCCAGCAAATTTCACGTATAAGACCTAGACAAGCCCACCTTACTGTAGACATATCATGTCCCACCAAAATCCATCTCCTTGTACTCTATTTCTTGATATGACCTTATGGTCAAAATGGCCAAACTATAATCTTTACCATGATACTGATATATTTTTGACCACGGATAGGGATTCCATCTCGACTCAATTCTTTCGACCGATATGTGATTGTGTTCTACTAAATTCCTTAAATGCTTAAATATGTACTCTATCTTGATTGCTTGACCCATTATCCCATGATACTATTAGTTTAACTCTTGTAAGTTGGGTAGAATACCTCACCACTAAACAAACCTTTATCCTTGTGAACCATATTGGTAAGTTCACTTAGACTATAAATTCAGAGGACCCTACCTTATCTAGTCTACTAAGCCATAAATGAAGAAACAGTATGACAACTGTATAGGCCCAAACTTCGGGCGAGCCTTGATTTTAAAAGATCCTGGACTATTTTATTTCCTTCATCATTATCTCCCTTGCTCATATTTTGACTATCTCACGCTGCTAACGTAGCTTCAGTTTTGCAAGCTTATTTCGTTATCAAGCTTGATCATGACATATTTTATTGGGTGCACCCACTAACATATTGTCTAACCAGAACCGGTGCATGATGGTCTGATCAACCTATTGCACTTTGGTTCACTTTTATTTATCGTTCTACGTGGATGGGGACATAGCTAAACTTGTCCTCTAGAGTCCCATCCGCGACTGCCTTGACAACTCCTTTTGAATTATTCGGTCGCCTTTGAACCATGTATTTGTATTCGATAATGCCTCCTTCGAACTCTATATTGAGTTCGCCTTCACCTATTTTAGAAGGACGAAAGCGTCGTAATAAAACTCCTCTAACTGTCCTATCACCATGACCATTACCACCCATTGTAACCATATCTTTGTCTTGAACTACTCGACCTTTCCCTCGACACTAAATTTACAATCTTGACTTTCTAATCACTTAAATTTAAGAGTTATTACAATCGTCTCTTAATCATACCCTCAACCTAGACTACGACCATATAAACTTCCTTAAACCCTCCTATCTACCGTTGTGCCTTCTCACCCCCTCCTAATTCTTAATTTCGAGGACGAAATTCTTTTAAGTTGGATAGGATGTAAAATCCCTAAATTTTTACTATATTTTTTATATATATTAAATTTGGTACTGATTTAAAATTTTTGTATTGTACGTCGCATAGTCGTATTGTACGTCGCGCACGAAATTTTATTTTTCGTTGTTGCTCGACGAGTGCGAATATGTGCGAGCGTACATATTTTGAGAAAAATATTTTTTTATTTTTATAGTTTCAAAATAATATACGTAATATTTAATTTAGCTATCAAAATTTTCTAAATTTATGATTTTATTTATGTAAGGCCTTTTATTTGGAATAAATAATATTATTCATGCATACATATATTTCATAAATATTTGCTAGTTTAATTTAAATAAAAATATAATTTTTGAGATTTATTAATATTAATATTTTATTATTCAAAAAGATATTTAAAAATAATTATTATTTTTGAAATTATTATTATTGGTATTTTGAAAAATATATTTGGAAGTTATTGTGGCCATTTGAATCTTGATTTGATTTTTGAATTTATTTAAATAGATTAAATCAATATCTATAATTGAGATTGGATTTAATTGATTTGATTTTAAACTAAGAGAATTTGATTTGATTTAAATTAGATTTGGATTTGGATTTGGATTCGATTGCTTTTAAATTAAATTAGGAAATATCTAAATTGGGTTTAAAGGAATCCTAATTCTTATCTAATTGGAAATTCCCACATCCTATAAATAGGCAGGTACTCCTCCATATTATTTTCACCACAAATCATCTTTCAAACCATCCTTGTCAAAATTTCTCTTTTTTTTCGTCATAAATTCAGCATCAATTTTCAAAGGTTGTAGCAACTTCGAATGACCATAACTCCCAACTCCGGACTCCTTTTGACCTCCAGTTTTTTTTGTTGGAATCGTATTGAGGTATATTTTCTGAATGTAAATTTTTCATACATTCGGAACTTAATTTTCTGGAAAATTTGTGGAGTGTCAGTGGTCCGAAATCTAACACGTTTTAGTGTTTTTGAGATTCTGGGAGAACCAGGAATCAGAATCACGATCCATTTGAAGTTTCGGAATACTGACAGAAAAATACATATCATATATTTTTCCCAAAAAATTTCTAGAATATTTTATTTTTGGTTTTTATTTTAGAAGTTTGTCACATCGTCTGAGTTATCTTGTGTAGCCCTGTGACTATTCTGTACCCAACGGGATTATCGGTTTCACCAGCAAGGACCTCTGGCAAGACACCTTGCCATTTACTGTTTAATTATTTTAGCTCATATTTTATGCATTATTTATTTTCTTTATACAAAATAAACTGTGATACATGGCATAACTGTTAGAACTTACTGTTCATTTATATTTCCTGCTGTGTATTATTTTCTTACAAATTAAACCTAGATTTAAGGGACCACCTTGTGTATTGCATTCATTGGCCTTGACACGTTATACCACGAAATTGTGTGTCGTATGTAGGACATGGAAGTGCGTGATTGGCTGGCCACCGGTACGTACAAGTCGTGCGATAGGAATAACCGCTAATAGAGGTTGCATGCTAGTTTGACTTAGCGGTTATAGAGGTTACTGTTGTGGATATAACAGAGTAGACATTGGGCGGGAAGGACAATTCCTTAGCGTATGGGCTTCGATGCACTTTTCCTTGTGACCCGGACTCTCCGCTGGAGATACGGGGTTGACGACCCATTATTACTGACGGCCACTGACGATTCTACGAAACGTCATGCTCTTACTGATGGGGCCTCTGGTGCCCAAAAGGGGACTACGCTGATCCTATTTAGCCAGGGCCCATACGTAGGAAGGATTGTTCTTAACTACATTTTACTTAGAACAGTTAGGTACCTTTATCCGTTAGGTATGAGTACTTTTGGTTTGGGTACTTGTATCTGACCGTGGCTTGGAACAATAACTTGTCGCGGATTAGTTTGTCACATCTTGTCCTTGTTTGGTCGTAGGTGTGACTTACTACTTCGATGAGAAGGTATTGAACCTTGTTGGGGTGCGGATACCATATTGGATTCATAGCATGGAAAGATACGTCGCCATGAATTAGTTTACCATCTGCTGTCCTTGTTTGGTTGGGGGATGGTACGCTCGTTCAGTAGGTGCGTATTGGACCATGTTATAATTCGATTTACTTATTTATTTGAGCAATATTTATTCAGTTTACATGGCATGATATTATGTGCCTTATTGCGTCCCTCTGAGGACCTGGTTATCTCTCCAGGTGTGTGCTATTGTCTTTCGCAGGTGTTCTAGCTCTAGCCGTGATCATCGCTATTTCTTCGAGGATGATTGCACTTGGATCGTCTTTGCTTCGCTCGCCAAATTCATATCTTTTCTTATATATTTTTCTTTACTTGTTGGTAGTGGATTTGTCTCCGCCCAATATATTGTATCAAAACAATTCATTCTCATTATATGATATTTTTTATTCATTTATTTGTGTGGATGAGATTAGTTATGGTTCTACTGTATTTTACAGCTTATGCATTCATACAAGGATTTCATATATTGGAGTGTACTTCGTATGAATACAGCTGGCATGTCTATGTTTCTAGTCCTACGTATTTTGGGACTGGAGCGTTACAAACATGATATATAAGGTAATGCAAGGTATGAAATATATGATGTGTGCATGTTTGTATGTCTCTATGTTAATGTATGAAATGATATGAATATACAATGTAAGCATATGTATAAAATATGTAGGTAATGCATAGATGCATGAATGAAATAAATGTTGGCAATATGTTAATATAAATACAAGTATCTAATATGCATGAATGTAAGTATAATATAATACAAGTATACATGTATGTATCATGTAAATGTAATATACATGATATGTATGTATGCATGTATACAAGGTAAGTATGTATGTATGTATGTATTTCTATAAACTAAGTTAACCTATAATATTTTACACACATGCATTCAAGCACCCTTTGACACCATATATCCCATGTCACATACACCTACCTATCACTAAATCTAAGAACATTAACATATATCCTTTCACACACATGACAAACACACACATACTCAGTTACTCTTTTACCTCTCTTTCTCTCTCTATATAATATATGTATATACCTATATATAGCTTTCCTATATATATCTATGTATATGAATATGTGAATAGTGAAATATATATATATATATATATATATATATATATATATATATATATATATATATATATATATATATATATATTTTATATATATATATATATATATATATATATATATATATATATATATATATATATATATATATATATATATATGTGTGTGTGGGATGTACATATAGGTAGCCTATATGTTATGAGTGTACTACAATATATTAGATATATATATATATATATATATTGTTATGTGTATATGTGTTTGTAGTTTGGCTTAGGCATGATATAGCCTATAGCCTAGGGCTCTTTACCTATGGTGTGTCTGTTTGCCTAGTGAGAGTTTAGTTAGACTTGTTTCGTCTTGATTAGGCCTAGAATAGACTAGTTAGACTAGTATAGACTTGTTTGGTTTAGGTTTGACATAGTTGACCTAGTTTGACTAGTCTAGTTGACTAGAGTTGACCAAATGATTGACTTTAGCCTAGATTGACCCCAAACTTCATGTAGATGCATTGTAGCAATCTATTTCCTTATTTTAGACTTGTTATGACTTGTACTGTTCTATAGGAGACATATACCACTCCTCGGACAGTATATTCTCTTCGGACATTCAGGATACCAGGTGAGTACATTCTCTGATTATTTCATATCCTGCTTAGAATTATATTCCTGCTTTAGATTACTATACTTGATGTTGTCACGACATTATCACGGATCAATACTATATGGATCTCTTAATGCGATGTTATCCCCCTCAGGAGCATCGGGTACAATGTGTCATGTGTGTTTCACTTTCATCATGTACCCCTGTGCTTTCATCATACATGTACACTCTTGTGAATCTTGTACTCTCATGTTCACAGAGCCCTCATGTATACTATCATGTGCACCCATTCATGGGCCTCCATGTGATATCATGTACAATAACATAACCTGCTTAGATCCTTGTGTAATGATTGGGGAAAACGGAGGAGTGCTAGTAGTCATGTGAACAATTCTATAGTAGTGTAGATCATGTACAACTCTTTAGTGTAGATCATGTACAAATTTGTCCTGTTCACATGTGCTATTTTGTACTCTATATCACTAGCCACTGTTAGTTTCTCTATTTATAGTAGATATTTCTATTACAGTTCTCTCTCTGTTTACATACTGTATTTCTTCAGATCATGTATCTTACTTTACTGTATGATTATATTTTCTAACCTGCTATGATTTATTGAGATGTACTGTACTCGTTCCTGTCCTGACTGGACCTGTTGATAAATTTTACAGATGGCCTGGGATTGCCTGCTAGCCTAGAGGAGACACATTAGAGGTTGTTTAGATAGTTATTTCCATTGTCTTGAGTTGTATTTACTTTGTGGATTACTGTATTTTGAGATTTGAGATGTATTTCTGGGTTTGTGTATCTTAGACACTTAGATTTCTCTATGTTGTATCTCTTTTGGATTTCATGTTTTATCTATCCTTTTCATGCTCTACCTTAGATGTGATTGAGACTGTATCTGCTATGTCACCCCCATTCGGGGAGTATAAACTGTTCATCCTTATACTGCTAGATGTATGAGACCTAGGACAGCGTTCTACCGCGACACTGCGGCGTAGGCTGGGCGTTGTTACGTTCTCGTGCCCTTACTCTAGGGTACGGGTCGTGACACGTTTTCAGTGGTGGCCCATGCAGGTTGAGTTTATGTAGTGGTATTCGAACTAGAGTACCACGACAGCCTGCAGTAGGAATAGGATATATTTTTGAAGATACTCAATCACAATTAGGATCCCTTGAGAGATTCCTGGGACGACCCTTGAGAATCTAGTTTAACTCCGATTTAAAAACTCTTTTTCCTTGATTTGATTTATCTTTACTTTCTGTTGTTGAATTTGATTTTGATGTATTATTATTGAATTTGAGTTTGTATTTATTGATTTTGATGAAGATTGTGGAATTTTTAATCTTGATTGTGGAATTTTGAATCTTGATGTTAGCTATAGCATCTGAGTTTGTAGTTATATGATTTGAAGGATTTTGTTCATTTTGAATTTGATGTTCGTTGATAAATTTGATTTTTTTTTGGTATTCATCGTTGATTTAATTTAATTTTTGGCAAGATGAAATTATATGGGCTAGGTCATCTAAGTTATGGAAATCTTATCTTCTATAGTCACATTAGCCAGCATGGTGAGGACATATAGTCTGACTTTGGATATATTTCTCGGGTGTGGGAATTTAAAGTTTTCGCAACCAAGCTAGCGGCATCGCAAAAATGTTAAATACCATGATTCTAGAGGTATGTGCATAAGTCAAGGACTCTGTGATTATCGTAGCCTTGCTTACTAGTATGACGAGGATTTAGAGTACCATAATTTTGGATAGACGCATATGATTATCAGATTGTACCTTAAATGTTTTCGAACATGTTTTCTCTACTTTTGTTTCAGTCATTCAAAAAAAAGGAATTATTGTTGTTTTGTTTTGTTTCGCTTCTCATTGTTTAACTTAGGATGTAGCTTTAGCTGTTTTTATAAACCTTGTGTAACTTCTTACCATGAATTTCTTCTTAATACAATGAATCAATGATTTTGCTAGACCTTATCTTGGATTTGATATTTTAGCACTGGGTTTCAAAATGGTTCATTCTTTAAACAAATAAGCAAACAAATTTTATTGTTATTTCTTTCTTGCTATTATTCTTGTATTAAATAATAATAATAATAAAACTGTCTTGATTACGTCAATCACCTGCTTGTAATCTTGGTAGGAATATAATTGTTGGTCTTAACGTAGAATTAAAATTTTATATTGGGACATAAGAATATATATATGAATATATATAGTGGACATTTTTCTGACACTTATGCATGCTACACTTGATTTCTACCTATCTGAATATATATTAATATGTCGTTAATGATTAAATTTTCAAAATCCTACTAGTTCTGATTTTCCTGCTTTTCCAGTTTAAATTCGTAATTCAAATATAAATTTCATGATAATAGTTTTGTTTACATTACTGCACATATATGTTATACATAGGGTTTCAATTCAAAAAAATGTGTTTGGTTGAGTTTTGTGTTTGAATTTGACAAATCTAAGACTGTGTGCATGTTAACCCTTAATACTGGATTCCAAATGTTTAGTTCAACTTGCTATTTTTTTTTAAATGTAATATTTAGAGCTGTGTACATTGTTGTATGTAGGGATATGATGTTAGGTTTATACTCTTACATGTTAGGTTGTGATAAACATTGGGTTAGTTGATGTTGAATTTCTCTAAATCCTAAAACTGAATACATGTTAACATTTCACATTTATTTCCAATGTTTAGTTCAATTTCAGATTTAATATGTAATATTGAACTGTATGCATAGCTAAATGCATGGATAGTATGTTAGGGTTTCTTCTCTATCATGTTAGGATGTATTGGAAGCATTGAGTTAGTTGTGATTTTTCAAATCCCTAAAAATCTGAAACTGCATTATGTTAATATTACACTGGTTTAAATGTTAGCTTTTTTTTTCAGATTTTGTATGTAAATGCTGAACTAAAACTGGGTTTGACCTTTCAATACTAAGCTATAACCCTATACAAGGACACACACACCCTAACTTAGTATACACTGTCATGTAAACCTAACCCTTCCTCTCTATGTTATGTTTATATATCTATATAGATATATATAGAGTTTATGCATACATGTTATAATGTATATAGATACATAACTAATTTTCTACCTCTTTATATATATATATATATATGTATATGGTTAGCCATGCATGTTATGAGTAAATAGGTTGTGTGTTGTAGATTGTTTAACCAATATGCCATGAGTAGTGTAACTGGATAGCTATTGTTTCGAAACCCAAATCCTCCTATACTTTTTATGTATATTTCACATACACACATGCCTACTATCTAACCATATGAACATGTCCACATACACCTATACACACACGAACTACATAACTTGTACATAATGCTAGCTTTTCCCTCTCTAACGCTATATATATAAATATATTGTGATTGGATTTCAGTGCAATCGGCTTTCATTCTTTAAATTTTGATTTTGATTTTCTTGAATAGTACCCCTTATTAGATAAATGGTAGTTAACTTTATTTTATTTTGATAAGTACCAGTTTTCATATAGGATGGTAGACTGCCTTACAGTCTTGATGATTGTTATTTCTGTATCTTTTCTAGTTTAGCACCCTAGATTGCTTGTGTGTTTTGATATCCTATTACCGTTTTGGTTTAGCATGACTAGTATACCTAGATGAGACTTTCAGTACCACCGTATGCCATGACCCTGTATGTCATCCTTTTAAATCGTATGATTGTTTAAGTTCTGAGACTTTGATTGTGGGGGGTTTGACCTAGAAGGAGTATGAACATTTAATTTCGAGGACGAAATTTTTCTAAGGTGGGTAGACTTGTAACACCCAGTTTTCTAAAATGAGGGTAATTTTAAAATTTTGTAATTTTAATCATTTATTGATTTGACATTTAAATCATGATATAATTTTTGATAATTTTTAAATCATTTTAAAACTATTTAAAATTATGACTTGTGATTTGGATATTTTTCTAGTGAAACCCTAGAGACTGTTTGACCTAGAGCCTAACCATGTGATTAGAATATTTTAATGTCATTTCTGGCCTAAGGATATTTTGCATTTGACCTCTTTGAATTATTTTGATAATTATTGCGTTGGTGATTGTTGATTTTGACCTTTGATAGGTATGATTTTGTGATGGTTTTGTGTCCGTAGCGGACACGTATCAGTTTTTATTTATAAATGTTTGATGTGCCTCAAAGAGATTTTTTTATTGCTGATATTTTTTTAAAAGTATTTGAATGAGATTGTTTTCTTCATGTGTTTCCTATGATTGCTTTGTTTTAATTTTGAGGACGAAATTTTTTAAGGTGGATAGATTTGTCACCCCCAGTTTTCAGAAATAGGGGTATTTTTGTCATTTTATATTTTGAATATTTTTGAAATTTATTTTATTATTTTTGATATTATTTTGGGGCTAAAATTTATTTTATTATTTATGATATTGTTTTGGGGTTATTTGAGTCGGGTTCGAATTTCAACTCAATCCGACTTTAAACGGGGACCCGGGGGGTAGTTTGACTCTAGTGGGACCCACACACTAGTTAGACACGGCCCACATGATATTAATTTTAGTTAATAGTTAGACTAATTATTTATGGATAGGTTTAGTTTAATTAGAGACTTAAAACTAAACTAAATTGACCTCAACCTTTAACCCATTCCTAATTTAAATCAAATAGATTAGTGGAGGGCATTTTGGACATTCAAATAGGGGACACCTCACCCTTTTTGGGCAGCCACTTATGCGGGATAAGGAGTGAGTCACTCCTTCATTCATTTGTTTTCATCCACTTTCTCTCTCTTGTTCTTCCCCAAATTAATTTAGAGATGAACCTCCATTGATTTCATCTCCAAATCAACCCCTTCTTCCACCAAATCTTCTTTATTTCTCTTCCACTCCATGGTTAGAGGGTGCTAGCCAAGTTTGGGAGGATTCGGAGCTCGTTCGTGTCCTTTTGGAATCTCTACGTGTCGGTGCCGTATCGGAAGGCTTTTCCTTTGAATCTCTCTCCCGGAAGGTATAATCTCTCTTCTAATCCATCCCTACTTACATATAGAAATATCTTAAACCTATAGGAATGACCCCCATGGTTGTATCTCTATTTGTGTTCATTTCGTGCCCATTTGGAGGTCATAGGAGTGTCCTTTGTGTTGTGGTTGTGTCCATGTGGAAAAATCCCAAATTTGGACATACTATGTGTTGTTGTTATGTATGAATGAATTATTACATGTTTAATCTCATATTTTTGTATTGGAGATGTGTTCTATAGTGTCTCATATATATATATATATATATATATATATATATATATATATATATATATATATATATATATATTAGTGTAGAGAGTGAGTTCTTGATATATTATGTTATATACTTGTGTTTCTTTTGTCTCAAACTACCCAAATTCGTCATAATTTTTATCCACGTTTTTAGTAGCTAGAGCAACTTAGAAATGGCATAACTTTTAGCTCATAACTCCTATTAACCTTCTGTTTTTTTAAAAGAAGCGTATCGAAGTTAGCTTTCCAAATATATATTTTAATAAGCCAAATTCATTCAGAAACTTTCTGTAAAATTATTTGAGTGTCAGCTGTACGAAAGACGAACGCGTTTCGGGGTTTTTGCGATTCCGGGAGCTTTCGGAACGAAAATGCGATCCGTTTAAAGTTTCGGAAAGCTAACACAAAGATATATAACATACTTTAATCCTAGAATTTAGTGAATGCCAACTGGTACAGTATTGGTTTTAAGTAGAAGAGTGATTATACGATATATGTATTTTGTGTAACCTATGAGCCTATGTAGTATTGATATTAAATAAATATAGAGTATGTAATGCATGATATGTTAGATGAATAAAATAATATATATATGATATATATTCTCTTTAAATTAATGTATATATGGTTGAATGCAAGCATGTAGGAATGCAATTAATATAATGCATATAAGCAATGCATGAATGAAAGAATGATATACAATGTATGCATGAAAGTATATAATGAATGCTAGATATGAATGCAAGATATATATGTAATGATAGATATGAATGCATAATGTATAAATATTGTAATGCAATATATAATGATAACATGTATGGTAATGTAGAGTATATGATGCAAGTATGAATGAATGGAGGAAATACATGTATATAGGTAATATAGAATGTAATATATGAATGCAAGCATGCAAGATAATGTAATATATAAAAGGAATGAATGATAATATATAACATGATATGTAAGATAATGCAAGGTATGAAATATATGATGTGTGCATGTTTGTATGTCTCTATGTTAATGTATGAAATGATATGAATATACAATGTATGCATATGTATAAAACATGTAGGTAATGCATAGATGCATGAATGAAATGAATGTTTGCAATATGTTAATATAAATACAAGTATCTAATATGCATGAATATAAGTATAATATAATACAAGTATACATGTATGTATCATGTAAATGTAATATACATGATATGTATGTATGCATGTATACAAGGTAAGTATGTATGTATGTATTTCTATAAACTGAGTTAACCTATAACCTTTTACACACATGCATTCATACACCCTTTGACATCATGTATCCCATGTCACATACACCTACCTATCACTAAATTTTAGAACATTAATACATATCCTTTCACACACATGCCAAACACACACATACTCACTTACTCTTTTACCTCTCTTTCTTTCTCTCTCTATATATATATATATATATATATATATATATATATATTTCTTTTTTTATACTCTTTTACCTCTCTTTCTCTATATATATATGTATGTGCCTATATATATATAGCTTTCCTATATATATCTATGTATATGAATATGTGAATAGTAATACATATATATATATATATATATATATATATATATATATATATATATATATATATATATATATAAATATATATATATATATAAAAATATATATATATATATATATATTTATATATATATATATATATATATATGTGGGATGTACATATAGGTAGCCTATATGTTATGAGTGTACTACAATATATTAGATATATATATTGTTATGTGTATATGTGTTTGTGGTTTGGCTTAGGCATGATATAGCCTATAGCCTAGGGCTCTTAGCCTATGGTGTGTCTGTTTGCCTAGTGAGAATTTAGTTAGACTTGTTTCATCTTGATTAGGCCTAGAATAGACTAGTTAGACTAGTATAGACTTGTTTGGTTTAGGTTTGACATAGTTGACCTAGTTTGACTAGTCTAGTTGACTAGAGTTGACCAAATGATTGACTTTAGCCTGGATTGACCCCAAACTTCATGTAGATGCATTGTAGCAATCTATTTCCTTATTTTAGACTTGTTATGACTTGTACTGTTCTATAGGAGACAGACACCACTCCTCGGACAGTATATTCTTTTCGGACATTCAGGATACCAGGCGACTACATTCTCTGATCATTTCATATCCTGCTTAGAATTATATTCCTGCTTTAGATTACTATACTTGATGCTGTCATGACATTATCACGGATTTGTACTATATGGATCTCTTCGTGCGATGTTATCCTCCTCGGGAGCATCGGATATATTGTGTCATGTGCGTTTCACTTTCATCATGTACTCCTGTGCTTTCACCATACACGTACACTCTTGTGAATCTTGTACTCTCATGTTTACAGAGCCCTCATGTATACTATCATGTGCACCCTTTCATGGGCCCCCATGTGATATCATGTACAATAACATAACCTGCTTAGATCCTTGTGTATTGATTGGAGAAAACGGGAGAGTGCTAGTAGTCATGTGAACAATTCTATAGTAGTGTAGATCATTTACAACTCTTTAGTGTAGATCATGTACAAATCTGTCCTGTTCACATGTGCTATCCTGTACTCTGCATCACTAGCCACTGTTAGTTTCTCTATTTATAGTAGATATTTCTATTACAGTTCTCTCTATGTTTATATACTGTATTTCTTCAGATCATGTATCTTACTTTACTGCATGATTATATTTTTTAACCTGCTATGATTTGTTGAGATGTACTGTACTCGCTCCTGTCCTGACTGGACCTGTTGATAAATTTTACAGATGGCCTGGGATTGCATGCTAGCCTAGAGGAGACACATTAGAGGTTGTTTAGATAGTTATTTCCATTGTCTGGAGTTGTTTTTACTTTGTGGATTACTGTATTTTGAGATTTGAGATGTATTTCTGGGTTTCTGTATCTTAGACACTTAGATTTCTCTATGTTGTATCTCTTTTGGATTTCATATTTTATCTATCCTTTTCATGCTCTACCTTAGATGTGATTGAGATTGTATCTGCTATGTTACCCCCATTCGGGGAGTATAAACTGTTTATTCTTATACTGCTAGATGTATGAGACCTAGGACAGCGTTCTACCGCCGACACTGCGGCGTAGGCTGGGCGTTGTTACGTTCTCGTGCCCTTACTCTAGGGTACGGGTCGTGACAAAACCAGCTAGCCTCTGGCACTCCGCCTTGACCTGCTGGCAAACTAGGCATCTCGAGATAAAACGTGATACATCCCTCTTCATCCCGTGCCACCAAAGATGTTTCCGCAAGTCACGGTAGATCTTGTTAGCACCAGAGTGAATAGAATATCTCGATCGGTGCACCTCCTGCAAGACTGCCTCTACCAGCTCTCCCTTCGACACGCACAATCGGCTGCCATGCCTCAAGGATCTATCTTCTGCTATAGTGAAGTCATCTAGCAATCCAGCTAAAGCCTGGGCTCGAAGTCTGCGAAGGCTCTCATCTGTAGACTGTGCCTCCCGGATCTGCTCCATCAAACCTGACTGAATGTCAAGTGCCATCATCTGTATCACTGATCCTGGCCGAACTAGCTCGATACCGAGCTTCTCCAGATCTTCCCGCAAATGTCGATCAATCATTAGGTACCATGCCATCGGATGCCTGCTCAGCGCATCCGCCACCACATTTGCCTTCCTGGGGTGATACTGTAAATCGATGTCGAAGTCTTTCATCAACTCCAACCATCGTCTTTGCCTCATGTTCAGCTCTTTCTGCGTGAACACATACTTCAAGCTTTTGTGGTCAGTAAAGATTTTTACACGCTCGGTACATACGTACGGAGAAGGGGACATGATCACGTACTCAACTATCAATTTTCCCATAACCCAGATTGTAATCATGTGAGAGATATAAAACTGTTCTAAACATGGTAGTGACTGAAAGTAATACAACATGTGAAGGTTTAACTTGCTACCCCAAGGATCAGCATTTAACATGGTTGGATTTGCAGTTCATTTATGTAATAGTATGTAAAGTTTGTAGAAAGTACTTGTCTCTAGCAAAGAAAAGCAAAGCAAGCTGCGATAAAAGTGCTATAGATGTCTGGTAACTCGTCACTGTAGAAATAAATAAATAAACTTAGTTTTTACACTAAGCTAAAACACTAAGATACTAATTGGTGCAACACGACTTGTGACTGGACACCTAGCCAAAATGATGACTTTAGCATAGGAGACCAATGTGGGGTGACACACTACCATAACTAACTTTCTAGGGTCTTTGCACTAGTGAGGGGTGAGGTTCAACACGGCTAAAACTCAAAATAACACAAAAAGTTGCAAGTCACAATTATTCAATAAATAAATCAAATGAACATTATGTTCCAACAATTTTTGAGATAGACAAAAAGCTTAATTTTACATAAAATAAAGTACCATAATGATCCTTGTTAATTATATAAATTTATTATAATTTTTCTGGAATTTATTAACCAGTACAACTATTTTATAAAAATCAGTTTTCCAAAGTACCCAGAAAATGAGTTCTGGTTTCATATGCCAAAATGGTGGCAAAACTGCAAAATAATACTGTAAAATTATACTAAATTAGCTAAATTAACATAGTATCTAAATACTATTTTTTCAGAATTTTAACAGCAATTAAAGTATTTTTAGAAATTCAAAAACAGCATTGCACACAATCTGAAATTAAATAATTAATTATCTGCGTATTTTGTCCATGTACATAGTTTGAACCAAAGTTCAAATACAGGACCCAAGGCCGTGAATCAAGTCCAATATGACTTGTACAGGTCTTGAATGCATGAAAACACATTTGAGCCCAAAAACCCATGCTAGGCTTGGACACCAAATGGTTGCAGTAATTTAAATACACAAAAAATATAAAGACGTTAAAGTACATAATAAATACTAATATTTTAATAGGACAAAATTTTACATAGTAGCCATAAAAATATGACAAGTAATATTTACATAATAATAATTTGCACTAGGTATATGAAATATATATATATATATATATATATATATATATATATATATATATATATATATATATATATATATATATATATATATATATATTTATATATATATATATATATATATATATATATATATATATATATATAATGTATATCTACAATATTTATATTTACATTTAAATATATAGATATTTACATAATGGATATATACATACATATGTTAAAAATACATATATATATATAAGAAAATACTTAACTATAAAGTATATATATATATATATATATATATATATATATATATATATATATATATATATATATATATATATATATATATATATATATATACAAATATTGTATACATATATATAATAGTATATATATAATAATATATATACATGAACATATATACATATATACACATATGTACATAAATACATATATATATATATATATACATAACATAATAAAGTACTAAATATAAATTATATATATATATATATATATATATATATATATATATATATATATATATATATATATATATATATACTGTATATATATATATAATAAGTATATATAATAATATATATACTTATTATATATATATATATGCAGTATATATATATATATATATATATATATATATATATATATATATACAAATACATGTATATACATATATATATATATATAAATATATATATAAATAACAACAAAAAAAAAGAAAAAGAAAAAGAAAAAGGAAAAGAAAAAGAAATAGAAACAACAGCACAGGGGCTTGAACTCGGCCAACTGAGCGCGTGGGGGGGGGGGGTTCCTGACTAGGTCGGGCTGGCCAGGGGGTCAGCCCGTGGCTCGTGTTAGGATTAGGTCATTAGTTTATTTTATTTAGGTTTAAGTATTAAATAACAGTAGCCCGAAATATCACTATGTGTCCTGACAGTTTGGGACACAGAGTCTGAGTGTCCGTGCTATGCATGACACGTACGAGCATCGATTCTCGTGTCCAAGCACTGGACTAGGATCCCCGTGTCCTGGCGAACCACATACGTGGATTCGAGACACGGACGACACGAATCAATACTGCCACTTACGTGTCCGGCTAGTCGGGGGGGTTTCGAAGGCGGTCGACGGCGGAGAAAGCGTCGGCGAGGCGGCGCTTGGGCGTAGCTCGTCGGGGCGAACACGTCGGTGGTGATTGGGGGCGGTGACGTTCGTCGGTGAGGCTGGATGAAGGCTCGTCGGAGTTAGGGTTAGGGTTAGGTTGTCGAGGAAGAAAGGGGGTGGCTGGGTGGTCGTGGGGTTGTTCTAGGGTTTCATTTATAGGGAAGGGAAGTCGGTTGTGGGCGGTGAGCTGGCCGGAAATGGCGGGGGCAGTCGAGTCGGCGGTCGTCGGGCAGTCGGGGGTAGCCTGGCCGTCGGGGGTGGGTAGATTAGGACTTTAGCGTTTAGGTCCTCCTAGTTTAGGAATTTAAAGTTAGGTCATAACAGTGGATAAATGCAAATAGTAATTTGCATTCCGCAATTAAAACATTTGATTAATTGCAAACTGATATATTAATAATTTAATAAATTGCATAATGATATAAAAATAATTCTAAAAATTATAGAATGATATTAAAACATTTAAATAAATTACAAAATAATATTTTTGTATTTAAAACTCATTTAAAAATTATTTTAAAAATTCTAGAAAAATTCCTAAAAATCCTAATAAATATTTTAAGGCTAAATATGAAATTTTAAAAATTAATTAACACTAATTAAGTAAATTTTGAAAAACAGGGGCTTACAGTGCCCCAGACCGAGTGACGACGGATGTAGCTTCTTCGATATCTGCCGAGATTGTGCGGCAGGACCTGACTTTTCCACTCTTCTTCTTGCAAATGGAAGATGGTGTGGGCTGAGTCACTTCTGATACCAAGTCTGGATAGACCCACATGACCTC
The DNA here is from genome assembly GCA_029216955.1 of Iris pallida. Taxonomy (NCBI): domain Eukaryota; kingdom Viridiplantae; phylum Streptophyta; class Magnoliopsida; order Asparagales; family Iridaceae; genus Iris; species Iris pallida. Next base: position 11,978,949 of record JANAVB010030219.1, read on the forward strand.
CCCTCGTGATGTGGTGAGGGGTACTAGACCAGCAGCCTGATCTCGGAGAGGTGGTAGATTAGCAATCTCCATTATCGCTAGAGGGATGGGGACCTCACCGTCTTGAGTTTCCGTCAGAGGGAAGCTGCCGAATTATACTGACACCATATTGGCTGCCACTGTCACCTTCTCGAAATCGATGGCCAGAGCGTTCGAATCGATGAGATTTTGGATGTACCGTTGTAGTTGGTAGCAGTCGTGTGTAGCATGGTGGATGTAGCGATGGTAATGGCAGTACTTTGGGTTCTCCATGTCTGTCGGCCGAGGTTCCCATCTTGGTGGAGGAAGCTGAATTCTGTCTCCTTGTATGAGCATGTCCAAGATGGGCTTGACGTGACCGTCTTCGAAGGAGTATATGATTTGCGGCCATTGTTTGTCTGCCGGTTTTGACTCGGGTTTCTGGGCTGTATCGGCCACCATAGCCTGCTTACCCCTGCTGTCCCGATTGTTGGAGGGGCTCCCCCCATTGTCGTTGTTGGTGTTAGGACGCTTGCCCTTGTTCTCTCCGTCCGAGATGTGCAATCCCAATTGGCGAGCCTTCTTCAATCGTTCTTCGACGCTTTGGCACTGATGATGAACGTCTTCCAGTCCTTGAATTGACTTTCGCCCATCCAAAGACTGATTGTTAGGAGCAAGCTCTTTTGGCAAATTCCAATCAGAGAGGAATCCGGATTTCCAGACGGCAGCTTTATTGCGGTTTGGCGAAACCGCTCAATGTAATTCCTTGTCAGCTCTTTGTCTCCTTGGACGACGTCTATGAGGGTGGACATTGTGATGTCCTATCCTACTTCGTAGAATCTCTCCAAGAACATGCGCTTGAAGCCGGCGAAGGAGTGGATGCAGTTGTCTGGCAGGTTGCGGTACCAGTCGAAGGCGACCCCTTCCAATGCCCCGATGAATAATCGTGTGAGAATGGCATCATCATGGAGCAAATGGTCGGTGGTGACCTCAAAGTAAGTGATTTACCGACTTACGGAGGTCTTGCCATCATAAGGGTTGATATTGAACGACTTATATCTTGGTGGGAAGGGGACATCCCTCCATGCAGCAGGGTATGGTTGCCGTATTCTGAGGTCTTGAGAATTTTCTCGAGCGTAAAATATGGCTCGGAGCTCCTGGACCTCTCTTCTCGCTTCGTGGGCCTCATCCACGACAGTGGGGGCCGTTACTTCCGGAGGATTGTTGCCCGGGTTTGGTGTCGCTGAATTCGAGTCCGCATTGACCGCGGGACCCGCTCTTGTTTGGCCAGGCGTCCCTCCTTGCAGAGTTGGAAGGGCCGCTTTGATCTCGTCCACAGACTTGACTAAGGCAAGCAGTATGGCCTCCAGAGTGTCGATGCATTGGCGATCACTGGAGCCCCCTTGGCTGCTGTCTGTCATAAACACTGTCTTTACATGAGGGGAGATGGACGGAACGGTGGAGGAAGCACCCTCCGAATCATACCCCTGTAGTGAGAAGTCATCGGGGTATGTGGGAATGTTCTTCTCTGGTTCGGACTCAGAAGGAACAGTACCCCCAATCTCCGAGTTTGCCTCGTCTTAGGAGTTGTGGACGTCCTCGGGGACGTAGGGGTTTGCTGTATCTGATGGAAGAGTTGTTTCCCCCGGCTTGTCTTCTTGGAACATCGGATTGTCGTGGAGGTTCGGAGGAGTGCTACCCCCAGTCCCAGCAACCCTTAGTGGTGTGGACGACGAATCTCCCACTGTAACAGATTTCGTCTTAGAACGGGTACCTTAGAAAACTCCAGTGGTGGGCACCCGCTTAGACGACAGTCTCTTAGTCATAGTGGTCGAAATCTTCGGGCTGGAAACATTTGTCTTTTTTCCTCTCCCATCGGCGGGGACTTTCTGAGCAAAGTTGCAGAAGACGATGGGAAGTGCCTCGTCTTCTGAAAACGGCTGTTGCATTCTTTAAAAGACGGACTGCCTCGTCTTCTGAAGACGGCTATTGCATTCTTTGAAAGACGGCTGTTGCTCACAATCTACCCTCCTTAAAGGAATTTCGTCCTCGAAATTAAAAGAAAGTTATTCTACAAAGACATGATAACTAAAGGCAATATTATGGTCATACCTGAACCCTCGAATAAATGAGGATAACGCTCCCGTATAGAATCCTCTCGCTCCCATGTAGATTCGCCTGGGGTATGATGTTTCCAAGCTACCCGAACCAGTCTGATCGTCTGGCCTCGCAGTATCTTCTCACTAGTATCCAGTATTCCAACTGGCTGCTCCTCATATCTCAAGCTCGGGCCTAATGTGATCTCAAAATGATCAACTACATGACTTGGGTCAGTCACATACCTCCTCAACTGTGAGACATGGAAAACATCATGCACTCCCTCTAGAGATGGAGGTAATGCAAGACGATACGCCACCTCACCGACATGCTCCAAAATATCAAAAGGTCCAATGTATCTTGGGCTCAACTTGCCTCTGCTCCTGAATCGAATAGTTCTCCGATTATGTGAGATCTTCAGAAACACATGTTCGCCTTCCTTGAACTCCAAAGGTCGGCGGTGTGTGTCAGCCCACTGCTTCTGTCTGTCCTGAGCTGCACGAAGATGGCTCTGAATTTGTTTCACCTTTTCAACTGTCTCCATCACCAACTCTGGACCGAGTATCTGACGCTCACCCACGTCACTCCAATATATAGGAGACCGGCACTTTCTGCCGTACAACGCCTCAAAAGGTGCCATCTGGATGCTTGCCTGGTAGCTGTTGTTGTAGGAGAACTCTACCAGATACAAATGGTCTTCCCAAGATCCTCCAAAATCTAGCATGCATGACCTCAACATATCTTCTAGAATCTGGATCGTACGTTCCGATTGGCCATCTGTCTGTGGATGATAGGCAGTGCTGAACTTGAGTCGAGTTCCCAAACTCTCTTGCATACTCCGTCAGAAATGGGAGGTGAATTGGGAATCTCGATCTGATACTATGCTAACCGGCACACCATGTAGTCTTACAATATGACGCATGTATATGTCAGCTAGTATCTCTGTGGACTGCCCAACTCTGAATGGCAAGAAATGTGTCGACTTAGTCAGTCGATCCACAATAACCCAAACTGTGTCCTCCCCGCTGGGGCTCCTCGAAAATCCTGTGACGAAGTCCATGATGATATGTTCCCACTTCCATTCAGGAATGGGAAGTGGTTGTAACAAACCCACAGTCTTTTGATGCTCAGCCTTAACCTGCTGACAGACCAAACATTTCGCCACAAACCGTGCAATTCCTCTTTTCATCCCGTGCCACCAATAATACTGCCTCAAATCTCGGTACATTTTTGTACCTTCCGGATGAATAGAGTAAATAGAGCTATGAGCCTCAGTCATCAACTCTTGCCTCAACTCCCCGTTCGGAACATATAGGCGATCCCCGCACCTTAACATTCCGTCCTCATGTATCCGAAGTCCCGTCTGCATGTCGGCTTCCATCCTCTCTTTAAGTCTCTGAAATCTTGCATCTGTTGGCAATGCCGCCTTGATCCTTTCCACTAGTGATGATTTAACCTCGAGGTTAGCCAACTGCCCACTCTGTCCTGGCAAAATAACCTCTATCCCAAGTTCCTGAAGGTCTTCTAGTAACTGGGGCTGTGTCGTCAAGAAGTAAGTTGTGGGCTTCCTGCTGAGAGCATCTGCTACAACGTTAGCCTTGCCCGGGTGATACTGCAATTCTATGTCATAATCGACCATCAACTCTAGCCAGCGCCTCTGCCTCATGTTAAGCTCCTTCTGAGTATAAACATACTTCAGACTCTTGTGATCAGTAAAGATCTCAACTCTCTCTCCGTAAAGATAGTGCCTCCATATCTTTAATGCAAATATCACAGCAGCTAACTCAAGGTCATGCGTAGGGTAGTTCTTCTTATGAACTTTCAACTGCCTCGATGCGTAGGCAATGACTTTGCCATGTTGCATCAAGACGCATCCCAATCCACTCCCTGACGCATCACTATACACAACAAACCCTCCTGACCCTGAAGGAAGCGTCAAAATCGGAGCTGTTGTCAATCGCTTCTTCAACTCCTCAAAGGCCTTCTAACATTCCTTCGTCCATAAAAACTCTTGGTCCTTACGCGTCAACTGTGTCATAGGCTCTGCAATTCTTGAAAAATTTTCTACGAACCTCCGATAATATCCGGCAAGTCCGAGAAAACTTCTCACCTCCGCAACTGATGTAGGTGTAGGCCAAGTCTCTATTACAGCAACCTTCTCCGGATCTACTGAAAGTCCTTCTCCCAAGATAATATGTCCCAAGAAAGGCACTCTATCCATACAAAACTCGCATTTACTGAGTTTAGCGTACAGCCTCTCCCTTCTCAACGTCTCCAGCACGATTCTGAGATGTTTATCGTGCTCTTCATGACTCTTGGAGTATACCAGGATGTCATCAATAAATACAACCACAAATTTGTCCAAGTACCGGTGAAAGACTTTGTTCATCAAACTCATAAACACAGCTGGTGCGTTGGTTAAGCGAAACGGCATGACTAAGAATTCATAGTGCCCATACTTGGTCCTAAAAGCTGTCTTCGGTATATCCTCCTTCCGCACTTTGATCTGATGGTAGCCAGATCTGAGATCGATTTTTGAGAATACACAAGCACTACTCAATTGACCAAACAGATCATCAATGCGTGGCAAAGGATACCTGTTCTTGATTGTTACAGCATTCAGTGCTCTGTAATCAATACACAGGCGCCTCGTCCCATCCTTCTTTGGCACAAAAAGAATAGGTGCTCCCCACGGTGAAACACTTGCTCGAATAAAGCCCTTGTCTAGAAGTTCATCAACTTGCTTCTTCAATTCCACTAACTCCTTAGGTGCTAACCGATACACTGATGATTTGATAGTCTCTGCTCCTGGAGTCAGTTCAATAGTGAATTCTATTTCCCTATCAGGTGGCAAACCTGGAAGGTCATCGAGAAATACATCCACGAACTCTGACACAATCTTCGGGTATTTTGACTCCCCTTCTATAAAGAGTGTCTTAAGTGTAGGCTGGGCACCTTGCTCTCTGGCTCCACGAAGAAATTCAAACTCCTGGTGACCCGGCGGTCTAAAGATAACCCGCCCATGACGACAATCTAGAGTCGTATGGTACTGACTCATCCAGTCCATACCAAGTACAACATCATAGTCCGGCATGGAAAAGATTAAAAATTGAGCTCACATCTCCCTTCCACAAACTACTACCGAACAGGATCTACAAGTGTCACTAACTGGGATAATTTCGCCTCCCGTAAGAATTCTCATAGTCTTCGGAAGTGGTGTAGTAGCTACTCTATGTGTGGCTACGAAGCTAGTAGCTATGAATGAATGCGACGCTCCAGAATCGAATAATGCTACAGCAGGTAATGAAGCTACTAATATAGTACCTGCGATGACCTCTCCTGCAGTAGCTTCCTCCTCAATAGTCATGGCAAATGCCTGCCCTTGCCCCTGAGCTGGCGCCCTTTGCTGTTGTTATTGTGCCTGTTGGAAGAGCGCGGCCTGTGGTGCCAAGGGTGGCCTCTGCTGATATCCTCCTAGTGGTCTGGCTCCTCCAACTCCAGCCTGTAGTGCTCCCGGTGCTGGATAAGCTGGTCTCTGTGGCTGTTGTACTGGTCTCGGTGCTGGTAAGGCATGACGTTGTACTATCGGTGCTCCTTCCTGACGCTTCGGACAATCCCTGGCTGAGTGCTGACCGGATCCGCAAATCAAATATTGTCCCAACCTCCGTCGACACTCCCTCGCAATATGTCCTTTCCGGCCACAGTAGTCACAGGTAGGGGCGGTTGGTGCTGGTGGTAGGGCTACTCGCTGTGGATGGTGCATCTGAGGTCGCTTCACTAGGCCTCCTTGGGGTACTCGTGCTGGTGCTACAAATGGACGCTTTAGGCTAGCCTCACTCCTGTTGATGCGCTCCATGCGTCGAGCTGCGGCAAGGACGTCCGTATAGGAAGTAGGGGCAACTGAGCCGATTTGTCTCTGTATCTCAAATCTCAGGCCGTCAAAAAATTTCTCCGCCTTTTCCTCCTTTGTCGGAATCAGGGATGGGACGAAGCGGCTCAGTCGTATGAATTCCGCATTGTACTCTTCTACGGTCTTATTGCCCTGAGTGAGGCGGTTGAATTTTTCTCGAAGCTCTGCTCGGGCAATAGCTGAAATGTACATCTCCTGGAAGAGTCTAGAGAACTCCTCCCAAGTAACTCAGTCTGGTCCGAGTCGGTTCTCCTCAGTGACCCACCAATGATGGGCATTGTCTGTTAGCTGCATCCTGACGGCAGTCCTCCAACGCTCTCTCGGAAGCTCAGCTGCTTCCAATTGATGCTGGATGTTAGTGAGCCACTCATGAACCTCCGTGGGCTCCTTCTTGCCTGAGAAAGGACGTGGTTTCAACTGGCAAAAATCTGAGATGGATCCCGTCGACGGCTGCCTGGCTGGTGGAGCCGCCTGCTCTAGTGCGGTCACTATACTGTTCCTCAGATTCTTCGCCTGGTGCTGCTGAACCTCTTGCTGAATTTGCTGTTGTGCTTGCATCATTGCATAGAACATCTGAAATAGCTGTTGTCCGTCCATGGGCTGCCCTGGCTGGAAAACTGGCATTGGTGGTATCGGTGGAGTGAATTGCGGTGGTGGTGGAATGTCATTTCTCTGGAACCTAGAGGCATGCTGATCTGTCGGGTTGCTTTGTTGAGTGGAGGGATCTCCACCCAATGGTGTCACCCCATCGTAAGTAATCACAGCACCCTGCGGTGTAGTCACGGGAGTCTCCTCGTTATTTTGTGAGTCCATTACTCTGTACAATAAAATAAACTGTGAGATTCGGATAATGGATTCAAGCATGATGCAAGTCAAAGAATTAAATTTCGAATGCGATATAGAGGTCAAGGAAGTGTCAACTTGTGGATGAGATCCTAAAAGTTTATTCTATCCTAGTTGCAGGCTTGCTCGGTTCCTCAATTGAAACCAAAGCAATATTTCTAGACCTGCATGGGCCACCAAAAAAACCATGTCACGCCCCAGTCCCAAAATACCAAGGGACTAGCCACGTGGCAATGGCCAACAGTACAACTCCAATAGGCAAATCCAATTTAATGGACCCGTTAGAATGCACCTAAGCTGTAAATATAAGTAATAGTCCAGAACATTTACCACAATATGTAAATCTAATCTCATCCACAGAGCACAGTCACAATAAAAGATGATAATACTACTAAGATAATAAAACAGATAATGTCCACCAACAAGTCCAAATAGGTAGTGACTCGGGGAATAATCCGTCACAGTAAAGGAAAGAGAAATAACATCAACTACAAATGTTCAGAAGTCCAAGTCCAAATAAAAATAACACGAAGCATAATAACTAAATAGATAACTGAATACTCAGGAGAAATCCTCTGGCACAACCTCGTCTCCAGGTGCAAGTACTGCTCCCACTTCAGCTCCTGTCCCGTAAACCTCGGGATAAACCTCCTCTGCTATACCTTGGGACATAATCCAGATCCAGGTCCTCAGGGACACAGCAAGGTACAATAAACACTCAAGCCAGAAGTAAACAGTAATAAGCTATGACAGGGATAAACTACCAACTGTGCATAATACAAGTGAGAGTATGGTATCGTACCCCGGGCTGGTACTCACGGACTCATCCGTATGCTAGACAGTACCCTCTAGGCTCCGTGTGGGGGAACCAAAGGATGGTAAATGTATATATATAGTAAATAATATAATGTGCCCAGAGCACGAAATGACTCTCCCCTCCCAATGTAACCTCACGTCTCATCTCATGACACGCAAGATTTTGACCTCTATCTATCAGTATAAGTCATAGTAACTATGTGTAACATCACTATATCATGCAACCTGTAGCCTATGCAGAGTCCATGTACCACGAATAAGTCGAGAAAGAACTCTGTAACATGATGGTTGTGTCAAGTGTCCTATGGGCAAATGTGCAAGAATACTTGCACAAGTCATGGGATCGTAAGTATGACACTCTAGCTACGATACTCGACTCCTCGGAGGACGTCGGTACCCGAATCTGGTTCGGATACAAAGTATCGTAAATCGGCCCTAGTGTAAACAATTATAATATCCAACCACATAAATATAATATAAATAAAATATACTACACAGCTCAAAATTGTAAACAACTTGGCAATGTACACTTGCCTGGGTCCTGCGCACTGTTAATAGCTCCTGAGAAAGTAGGATCCGCTGGTAAGCCTCCGGATGCTGAAACAAACATCACCATAGGTTTCAGAACATGAAAAATAGCTAGGATTAATTACCCATAAGTCCAATTTGGACACAAGACTAAAATAGTAATTTTGGTCAAAGCAGAGTCTACATGTGGGCCCACTTTGCACCAAAAAATGTGTCGGTGTTATTGTACTCCAAATCGAACCAAACTTAAATCATAGGACCAGCGTAAAGCTATGAATCCAATGACACAAGTTTCGTTGCAAACCGAAAAGTACACATTCAGATATGGAGAGGTGTTGGAATAGGCCGATACGGCATTTTTAGACGGATACGGGTTGGTTTTGACACGCACACACGTCCGAATCACGTTCTGCGAAAGCCCACATGTCCTCGTTGTCGTTACGCACCATGCGGTGAAGTACGCACGCGACGACGTGGTCTCGTTTGGCAGAATATACCCCGTATCAGAAATTTTGGGTGTTTACAGAACAAGTTTTATGGCAGTTTTTATTGACAGATTAATCCCAGAATATAGCATTTTAACATAAAGTATTTGAAAGGTTTCAGTCTCGGTTATGTTGTGGTCAGGTCTGTTCAAGTGGTTTTCAAAAACGTCGAACATGTTGGAAGAAAAATGCTCACAAATACGGGCATTCAAGACAGTTTTCTACTGGTAAAAGTCGAAAGTTTTTCCTCAACTTATGATTTGTTTTTCTGTAAATACACACCATTTTAATCCAAACTACTTGGAGGATCTTGAAGGGGCTTATGTTGTGATTCAACAGAAACTGATAGATCAAAAATTGGATAAGCGGAGGAGGAGAATTCATACCTCAAAGTAGAGGGGTAGGGGTAGTCTACTGCTGTGACGTGTGGTCGCACGTCGCCGTACGGTGCCGGGGCGGTCTACTGCGGCAGTCCGTGACAGAAGGGGGTCACCTGCGAAGGTCGTCGGGGTCGTCAAAGTGTTGGGGTTGCTGGATTGGTGGGGAAGGAAGAGGATTGAAGGTGTAGGGAATAAGAAAAATGAAGAAGAAGGTGGGAAGAAGTGGGGTTGGTGCTCGGGTTTTGAAATAAGCAATAATTGTGGGCTGCACTTGTTGTAACGTTTATTTAAGGAAAAGAAAGGGACGGGCGTTAGGGACTTGAAGTGACTTACTACTACCTGTTGGGTTGCTAGCTAACGTATTTTGTTGCTACCAACTAGCTATCACATGGAAACAAAGCAAAGGAAAAGATTAATATGGAGTGCACTTATCAGTTGCATGAATGCTCCTATACATGTGTTGCTTTGAAATACAATCCTACATGAATAGTAGCATTGTCACGACCCGTACCCGGATATACGGGTACGAATACGTGGGCCACGCCCAGCCTACGCCGCAGTGTCGGCGGTAGAGCGCTGTCAAGTACACTAAACTAACTACAACATCTAATGATCCATAACTAGAAATGTACTCATGTCACATCATGAAAACTAAGGAAGATAAGACAAGAAATAATAACAATATCATTAGAACAACTAGAATCTATAATGATCATGAGACAGGAAAAATAAAGAGGGAACAATAAGACTAACTAAGGATAACTACCAGGCAACTCACATAGAAGAATAGTGAGATCCACCTCAGCTAGCAACATCATGAAGTCCAATACTGAGGGCACAACTACTCCTAAAATTTGTCAACATATCCGGTCAGGATGGAACGAGTACATATATCTCATAACAGATCTCAAGATAGAATAAAAGCTATAAGACTGTAAATAGAGCATATACAATAAAAATCATAGAGTGTACATATATGTATCATGGCATGGTAAGCTGTAGAGCTAGAGCTAGAGCTAGAACAAGAAAGTAGAACTGAATCATGGTATGTACACAAATCAAGGTAAGCCATATATCCAATGTGTGTGAGTAGCAGTTTCAACTTGTGATCGGCTTGGGTTCATGTCAAGAACTGGCCTGGCAAGTCATATGTGCGGTATAAGACTCACACTGTTCGGGAATACGGGATGGATCTGATCACAGGCATACGCTACTACTCCCCCTAACCCAACTGGTAGAATGGATCCAAATAGGACACGTCACTGCACGGGATTCTAATGAGAAGGGAGCAAGTCTTCTCTAGAATTAGTGACCATATATTGTGCAAGAGCTACAAGGGAGCTTGCATAATACATCCCAACCTAAGAAGGAGAAACATCTCTCGTCGGGATCCAGGAATACCAATCCGTGAGAACCATGTGTCAGGAATAAGCATATCTACACTAAGTACATGAATCATAACAGTTATCATAAATTGGGAAAAAGTTATCAGAGAATGTACTCGCCTGAGATCTGGTAGAATATGTCAACTGAGTCCAAGAATAGTGCCTCGAGGACCTATGGATGGAATACTGTATCAATATAAGGGTTTTGAAGTAAAATGAAGTCATACCAAGTCAAACTAGGTCAATCTAAGTCAAGGGTTGACTTACAGTTGACTTCTGGTCAACTGGTCAACTCTGGTCAACCCTAGGTCAACTCGGGTCAAACTTGACTAACGTTGACTAACAGTTGACTTTGGGTCAACTGGTTAACTCTGGTCCAGTTCTGGTCAATTTTAGGCTACGGTCGACTTCCGGTTGACTTTTGGTCAAAATAGTCAACTGTGGTCAACCAGGGTCAAAACTAGTCTAACCTAGGTCAAATGTTGACTCTACTTCGATGTTCAGTCAAAGTAGTCAACCATGGTCAAACTGAGTCAAAGCTAGTCTCTACAAACATCTACAGGGTCAACACATCCATTTCAGTGATTGTGAAATCACCGGAATCGATGGAACTCAAAATACCACAAAGGAGAAAAATTATAATAATAGGATGAAAACCTACAGATGTTGTCGGATGATGAAACTAACATCACCAACGTGTCCAGAATGGTCAAATCAGCTAGGATAGCCTGTCCAAAAGTCCAATTTGGACACAGGGGCAAAACGGTAATTTCGGGCCAAAATGATGTCTGCCGTTGGACACACTTTGCACGGAAAAATGTACCAAAACAAAAGTGCACAAAACCTAACAAATTATATGTCCACGAATCTAGAATGACGATACAAACCCAACGGTATATCCAGATTTGGATTTCGTTGACCCGATCTCAAATTGGTCCGTTGACCAGGACATTGAAATTCCGATTTGTACGGAAAAGCATGTCGGAGCCAATGTCCTCAAAACTCAGCAAATTATATGTCAACGAGTCCAGAATGACGATACGAACTCAACGGTATATCCGAAATTGGATTTCGATGAGCCGAACTCAAAATGACACGTTGACCCAGAAAGTGGGACCCGCTTTGTACCGAAATACGTGCTAGGGCCCACGTTCTCCAAATCAAGCAAACTTTATATGAGAACATGCCAGAACGACGCTACGAGTCTACTGGTGGTGTCAGAAATTGAATCTAGAGTCCCGAGTTCAAAAATGGAATTTTACAAGTGCAACACTAAGAATTCGAACGGCCAACTTTGGCGTCGAATTCGACCGACCTAACAAGCTCAAACTGAAATGAAATCTAAAGGGGGCAGGAAGAGGGTTATACCAACTGTGCACGGAACTGGTAGCATGCAAAACGGAGCTGCGACGACGAAGATACGAACCCGTGAATTTGGCGTCGCAAAACTGTCCAAAAATAGTTCAATTAAAACGTCAACTTGGTGGCCGGTTTTGATCTATCAAACGACAAAATTAACGGGTGAAATTTGAGAGGGATGAAGGAGTATATACCGAGATTGATACGGAGCGAAGAAATCACCGATCCAACGGTCGAATTTCCCAAAAAATGTGTGCGAAGTCGATGTCCCGAAATGCGAATTCTGAAACTTTCTCGCGCAGCGCGTCGACGGGACTCCGTGCAAAACGCACGAATCGGGCGTTTCTCGTGCCGGGAAAGAGGCAGCGTGCCAAGGGGGCCTACCCGGGGGTTCACCCGGCCCGCGCGTGACCGTGGGGGGCTCGTCGGCGCCGGTGGCGGCGACAGCGCGCGCTCTGACTCGCAGCTGCTGCGTTAGCTGCTGTTGCTGCTGGGCTAGCCGCGGGGGAGGCTCGTCTGCCTGGCGCGGCGGTGCAGCCAAGGGGCGTGACGAGCTTGGTGGAGCTCGATGATGGCGGTGTTGGACGTGGTGGTGACGTGATCGGTTTGAATGGTGGAGGTGGCGAGAGTGGTTTATGGTGATGGAGATGAAGATGATGATGATGATGATGATGATGATGATGATGATGTGTATTAGGGAGGAGGAGGAGTTGGAGTCGGAGAGGAGGAGATGGTGAGCTCGGCAATGGAGGGGCTGCCCCTTGCTGTTGGTGAAGGGGTGTGGGTGAGTTTGTGAACAAAATTTAAAGAGAGAGAGAATGAGAATTAATAATAGAATAGAGAGAGAGAGAGAGAGAGAAAGATAGAGATGAGGGGGGATGTGTTCGGCTAATTTTAGAGGGGAGTGGGTGTGGCTGTGAGGAGAGGGGGTATGTAGGTGTAAAGTGAGGGGAGTTGTGTGTTGAGAGAAATGAGATATATATATATATATATATATATATATATATTTATATATATATATATATATATATATATATATATATATATATATATATATATATAATATGTGGGTGTGTATATATTATATATAGAGAGAGAGGGAGATATTTAGTGAGAGAGATATTTAGAGAGAGAGAGGGAAATATTTAGTCGGATGACATGGGGAGAGGGGGTGTTTGTGTATGTAGGAGTTATTTTAGGAAGAGAGAGAAAGAGAGTTATATATATATATATATATATATATATATATATATATATATATATATATATATATATTTATATATATATATAAAATATATATATAAAAAAATATATATATATATATATATAAATATATATATATATATATATATATATATATATATATATATATATATATATATATATATATATATATATATATATATATATTATAAATATATATATATAAGAGAGATAAAATGATATATTTAAATTAGTAGAGAGAGAAAAGAGATATTTAAAATAGGAAAAAGAGAGAAATTATATGGGGGTGTTCATAAGGGGATAACATAAAATCTGGTTGGGCGTTGGATCCGGTTTGGTCAGGTTTGGACAAGCTTGGGGCCAAGATTTAATTAAAATAATAATTTAAACTATTTAAAATTATGGACGAAATGGGAGCACAAGGGAAATCAATTCGATGGCACGCGAGTGGCACGTGCACAGTAGGCTCAAAACAGGCCAGGGCCATATATTGGGTCGACTGGATTGGACAGATGTCGGGTCCGAAAATTAAGTTGGAAATTAAATCAGGTTTTACGGTAGATAATTAATTGGCCTAAATTGACCCGAAAGTTATGCGAAGAAAATGAAGCACAAAATGGAGTGTCTGAGTGGGACCCGAAAGTCATGGGTGAAGAGCATCTCGAGTAGATCAAACATGACAAGTTGGTTTCAAGAAAATGACTAGTCTAGTGCTCCTAAATTAAAAGTCATGGTAACGCGCATATGATGATCAAGGAAAAGAGTGGGAATTCAATTAATAATTAAATGGTCTAATATTGACCCGAACTTGCGCGAAGCAAAAAGAGCATAAGAAACGAGCTCAAGTGGGACAGGATATATCAAAATGAAGATAATTTCGTCTACTACAAACTCCAAGAAGGAAGTTTTCAGAGACTGGCATCCCTGATGCTCTAGAATTCCAAGTCACGGTAAAGAGCATTAAATTAAATAATAATCAAATAATATTATTTATTCAAAATAATTGATTTATAAAATAAAAAAAATAATAAGCCATAATTTCAGGGGCTTACAATCCTACCCACCTTATAAAAATTTCGTCCTCGAAATTAAAGGTTGGTAGTGGGGCTAAAAATATGATAGAAGATATAGGCAATATTTTAGGCACGATCCAAGAATGACGAGTTTTCACGATCAAGAAAATTGATTTACAATTGTTCAGGCACGATGAGGGATTTGGCACGATAGAATCATGGTATGAACAAAATTATATGTGCATGATTTCAGAAATAAGCCAAGTCATTGGGGCACAATTTTTGAGACGATTAGGAGAATCGAGGATATAATGAAGTTCAAGTACGGGGTGATTTGTAGGACTTAGGTTGATGGAAATCAACCCAAAAGTCGCATAGGCCCGATCAAGATGAAAGCTAACCATGACCAAAACAAGGTTTGGCATGGTTGAGATAAAATTTCAGACACAAACAAAAATCGAAGTCAATATCTTATAGGCCCGATCAAAGATTAAGGAAGATGATTAATAAAATCATGAAATACGATCCAAGTTCGAACGCGATTAAATTCGGAAATAGTCTAAGTTCACTTGGCACGATTTGAGGGTTAAGATTATCAAGATCATGAAAATCAAAGTTGGATAGTCATGATCTAAAACAGGGCTAAGAGAAGCAATGGAGAGAAAAATTTGAGAATAATACGATTGAGAGATAGATTTGATAGAAATCAGGTTATAGGTCACATAAGCACGATCAAGATCCATGTTCAGCTATGAAAGACGATAAAATCATGAATTCGAAATCAAGGTCCTAAAAGCACAATTTAGGAAGGAACCCAAGTCACAAGGAATTTGAAATCATCTAGAGTCTAGTCAGCAACCAAGACTCTTTGGCACGATAAACAAGACGACCAAAATTGATTGGTCATGGACAGAAGGAAATTAAATTCTTAACAGTTTCGAAATTTAAGAAACAATTGAGATATGAAATTTTCAAAATTTTCAGAGTTTTCAAGTGTAGATGACAGATATAGATATGAGATAGGTGATTTGTGTAATCAAGACATAGCTAAACAAGGCACAGGAAATGACGGTAAGATGAGAAAATTATCATGCGATAAAAGAGAAAATAATGATAAACAAGAAATAATGGTAGGAATTATCTTGCTCAATTGGTAAAAAAATTGAATCAACTTAAGATATGACCTGATAACCATACACGTCTATCCAAAACCATGTTGCCAGAATTTATGCCACGTCAGTAAACATAGCTGCAATAAACGATAGAGTCCATAACTAAGGTATACACCCTATACTCATGTCATTTAGATTCTTTACCACGCCAATCGGTATGGCTGCAAGAGAATCTAAATTCCATAACTAGGATAGTATATCCAAAATCAGGCTCCATGTCCCAGTCAGGCTAGCTAATATGACTGCAATAAATTCCAAACTCCATAAGTAAAGTAGACACTTACTATTCTCATCGTCCTCGTCCAAAATATGTTTATCAGGATATCTTAACTCAATTCTTAAAAGAATTATCCAAAACAAAATCAAAGGTCAACAACGAATATTCAGATTTAAAATTCAACAACAAGTCAAGGGTAAGTTAATAGAAACAACGGAAACAACTTCCGAGTTAGGGTTCAGAGGAAAATCTCAGGAAAAGTCCCGAGGGTACTACCTAGGTCAAGATAGAAAATGGTGGAATATAATCTAAAACAAACCTCGACCATGATACGAGGTTGGTAAATCATATTCTCTCCCCAACCTAGATGATATACAAGTCCAACTTATACCTTCCCTCTGGGGTCCACAAACTCATTCCAAGAAAGAATAAAGTTGATAACGGACAGATGTTTCAGAAATCAGGACGGACAGAAACAAATGGGAAAAGTTTCGAAAAGTTCGAAATAGGATTCCCAGGGGTCATCCCTGGAATCTACCAAGAGTTCCTAATATGTGACTGAGTACCAAATTCCTAAAATATTCCATTACTCAACCTTAATCCTAGGGCAGGCTCGCAGTAGTACAGAAAAGTTCAAGTACTACCACGACTTCACATTTACTGCAAAGACTGACCTGCATGGGCCACCACTAAAAATGTGTCACGACCCGCACCCGGATATAAGGGTACGAATACGTGGGCTACGCCCAACCTACGCCGCAGTATCGGCGGTAGAGCGCTGTCAAGTACACTAAACTAACTCCAACATCTAATGATCCATAACTAGAAATGTACTCATGTCACATCATGAAAACTAAGGAAGATAAGACAAGAAATAATAACAATATCATTAGAACAACTAGAATCTATAATGATCATGAGACAGGAAAAATAAAGAGGGAACAATAAGACTAACTAAGGATAACTACCAGGCAACTCACATAGAAGAATAGTGAGATCCACCTCAGCTAGCAACATCATGAAGTCCAATACTGAGGGCACAACTACTCCTAAAATTTGTCAACATATCCGGTCAGGATGGAACGAGTACATATATCTCATAACAGATCTCAAGATAGAATAAAAGCTATAAGACTGTAAATAGAGCATATACAATAAAAATCATGGAGTGTACATATATGTATCATGGCATGGTAAGCTGTAGAGCTAGAGCTAGAACAAGAAAGTAGAACTGAATCATGGTATGTACACAAATCAAGGTAAGCCATATATCCAATGTGTGTGAGTAGCAGTTTCAACTTGTGATCGGCTTGGGTTCATGTCAAGAACTGGCCTGGCAAGTCATATGTACGGTATATGACTCACACTGTTCGGGAATGCGGGATGGATCTGATCACAGGCATACGCTACTACTCCCCCTACCCCAACTGGTAGAATGGATCCAAACAGGACACGTCACTGCACGGGATTTTAAGGAGAAGGGAGCAAGTCTTCTCTAGAATTAGTGACCATATATTGTGCAAGAGCTACAAGGGAGCTTGCACAATACATCCCAACCTAAGAAGGAGAAACATCTCTCGTCGGGATCCAGGAATACCAATCCGTGAGAACCATGTGTCAGGAATAAGCATATCTACACTAAGTACATGAATCATAACATGAGTTATCATAAATTGGAAAAAGGTTATCAGAGAATGTACTCGCCTGAGATCTGGTAGAATATGTCAACTGAGTCCAAGAACAGTGCCTCGAGGACCTATGGATGGAATACTGTATCAATATAAGGGTTTGGAAGTAAAATGAAGTCATACCAAGTCAAACTAGGTCAATCTAAGTCAAGGGTTGACTTACAGTTGACTTTTGGTCAACTGGTCAACTCTGGTCAACCCTAGGTCAACTCGGGCCAAACTTGACTAACGTTGACTAATAGTTGACTTTGGGTCAACTGGTCAACTCTAGTCCAGTTCTGGTCAATTTTAGGCCATGGTTGACTTTCGGTTGACTTTTGGTCAAAATAGTCAACTGTGGTCAACCAGGGTCAAAACTAGTCTAACCTAGGTCAAATGTTGACTCTACTTCGATGTTCAGTCAAAGTAGTCAACCATGATCAAACTGGGTCAAAGCTAGTCTCTACAAACATCTACAGGGTCAACACATCCATTTCAGTGATTGTGAAATCACCGGAATCGATGGAACTCAAAATACCACAAAGGAGAAAGATTATAATAATAGGGTAAAAACCTACAGATGTTGTCGGATAATGAAACTAACATCACCAACGTATCCAGAATGGTCAAATCAGCTAGGATAGCCTGTCCAAAAGTCCAATTTGGATACAGGGGCAAAACGGTAATTTCGGGCCAAAATGATGTCCGTCGTTGGACACACTTTGTACCGAAAAATGTGCCAAAACAAAAGTGCACAAAACCTAACAAATTATATGTCCACGAATTCGGAATGACGATACGAACCCAACGGTATATCCAGAATTGGATTCCGTTGACCCGATCTCAAATTGGTCCGTTGACCAGGACATTGAAATTCCGATTTGTACGAAAAAGCGTGTCGAAGCCAATGTCCTCAAAACTCAGCAAATTATATGTCAACGAGTCCAGAATGACGATACGAACTCAACGGTATATCCGGAATTGGATTCCGATGAGCCGAACTCAAAATGACACGTTGACCCAGAAAGTGGGACCCGCTTTGCACCGAAATGCGTGCTAGGGCCCACGTTCTCCAAATCAAGCAAACTTTATATGAAAACATGCCAGAACGACGCCACGAGTCTACTGGTGGTGTCAGAAATTGAATCCGGAGTCCCGGGTTCAAAAATGGAATTTTACAAGTGCAACACTAAGAATTCGAACGGCCAACTTTGGCGTCGAATTCGACCGACCTAACAAGCTCAAACTGAAATGAAATCTAAAGGGGGCAGGAAGAGGGTTATACCAGCTGTGCACCGGAACTGGTAGCACGCAAAATGGAGCTGTGACGACGAAGATACGAACCCGCGAAGTTGGCGTCGCAAAACTGTCCAAAAATAGTTCAATTAAAACGTCAACTTGGTGGCCGGTTTTGATCTATCAAACGATGAAATTAACGGGTGAAATTTGAGAGGGATGAAGAGGTATATACCGAGATTGTTACGGAGCGAAGAAATTGCCGATCCAACGGTCAGATTTCCCGAAAAACGTGTGCGAAGTCGCTGTCCCGAAACACTAATTCTGAAACTTTCCCGCGCGCGTCGACGGGACTCCGTGCAAAACGCACGAATCGGGGGTTTCTCACGCCGGGGAAGAGGCAGCGTGCCACGGGGGCCTACCCGGGGGTGCACCCCGCATGCGCGTGGCCGTGGGAGGCTCGTCGGCGCCGGCGACGGCCGCGGTGGCGACGACAGCGCGTGCTCTGACTTGCAGCTACTGCTGCGTTGGCTGCTGTTGCTGCTGCGCTGGCCGCGGGGAAGGCTCGTCGGCCTGGCACGGCGGTGCAGCCAAGGGGCGCACGAGCTTGGTGGAGCTCGATGGTGGCGGTGTTGGACGTGGTGGTGACGTGATCGGTTTGAATTGTGGAGGTGGCGGGAGTGGTTTATGGTGATGGAGATGAAGATGATGATGATGATGATGTTGTGTTAGGGAGGAGGAGGAGTTGGAGTCGGGGAGGAGAAGATGGTGAGCTCGGCAATTGAGGGGCTGCCCTTTGCTGTTGGTGAAGGGGTGTGGGTGAGTTTGTGAACAAAATTTAAAGAGAGAGAGAGAATGAGAATTAATAATAGAATAAAGAGAGAGAGAGAGAGAGAGAGAGAGAGAGAGAGAGAAAGATAGAGATGAGGAGGGAATGTGTTCGGCTGATTTGAGAGGGGAGTGGGTGTGGCTGTGAGGAGAGGGGGTATGTTGGTGTAAAGTGAGGGGAGTTGTGTGTTGAGAGAAATGAGAGAGAGAGATATATATATATGTATATATAATATGTGGGTGTGTATATATTATATATAGAGAGAGAGGGAGATATTTAGTGAGAGAGATATTTAGAAAGAGAGAGGGAAATATTTAGTCGGCTGACATGGGGAGAGGGGGTGTTTGTGTGTGTAGGAGTTATTTTAGGAAGAGAGAGAAAGAGAGAGTTATATATATATATATATATATATATATATATATATATATATATATATATATATATATATATATATATATATATATATATATATATATATTATAAATATATATATAAGAGAGATAAAATGATATATTTAAATAAGTAGAGAGAGAAAAGAGATATTTAAAATAGGAAAAAGAGAGAAATTATATGGGGGTGTTCATAAGGGGATAACATAAAATCTGGTTGGGCGTTGGATCCGGTTCGGTCAGGTTTGGACAAGCTTGGGGCCAAGATTTAATTAAAATAATAATTTAAACTATTTAAAATCATGGACGAAATGGGAGCACAAGGGAAATCAATTCGATGGCACGCGAGTGGCACGTGCACAGTAGGCTCAAAACAGGCCAGGGCCATATATTGGGTCGACTGGATTGGACAGATGCCGGGTCGAAAATTAAGTTGGAAATTAAATCAGGTTTTACGGTAGATAATTAATTGGCCTAAATTGACCCGAAAGTTGTGCGAAAAAAATGAAGCACAAAATAGAGTGTCTGAGTGGGACACGAAAGTCATGGGTGAAGAGCGTCTCGAGTAGATCAAACATGACAAGTTGGTTTCGAGAAAATGACTAGTCTGGTGCTCCTAAATTAAAAGTCATGGTAACGCGCATATGATGATCAAGGAAAAGAGTGGGAATTCAATTAATAATTAAATGGTCTAATATTGACCCGAACTTGCGCGAAGCAAAAAGAGCACAAGAGAACGAGTTCAAGTGGGACAGGATATATCAAAATGAAGATAATCTCGTCTACTACAAACTCCAAGAAGGAAGTTTCCAGAGACTGGCATCCCTGATGCTCTAGAATTCCAAGTCACGGTAAAGAGCATTAAATTAAATAATAATCAAATAATAATATTTATTCAAAATAATTGATTTATAAAAATAAAAATAATAATAAGCCCTAATTTCAGGGGCTTACAGCATGCACCATTATGGGTGCACTTGTTTGTTCCAAACTAGCAAATTTATATTTTGTGTAGGTTCTCACAACTTAAAATATAATGAAAAATAAAATAATTCAAGTTGGTTGATGCTAAAATAGTTACAAAATTTTATAAAAATATTAATATTATTAATAATGATTTACATTTAAATATTCATATAATAGTTTCAAAATTCTATTTTTTTCAAATATTAACAAAAGATTTATGACACTAACATTTAAAATAAAATAAATAAATATTAATTTTCATAATAAATCTTTATAAAATTAGAGTGCTCACAAGCCGCATGGAGCTAGTCTTCGTAAGCCGCATGGGGCTGGTCTTCGTGAGCCACATACAACTGTCCACGTGTCAAGGCCGCATGACAGTTTCTGACTCTCGGGGGATCGTGTCAGAGATTTTCTTCGCTTTCCAAGGAGTCCGTCATTATGAGGGAGTCATAATGATATCTTCGTGTTAGAACTGTCACTTCGTCAAAGCTGTCAGCCGTCAAGGCATTTAATACAAAACGAGAGAGCTATTTGTAGGCCACGTGGCTCCTCTTTGAGCCGCATAGGACTTGTTTGAGCCGCATAGACGCTCGAGCCGCATGGATACTTGCGCCGCATGAACTCTCTGAGCCGCAGGGGGCTCTCTGGCCGCATGGTTCTTTCTTTATTATTTTCTATGCTTCTACAGACTACATTACCTTTAGAACCATTTTGAATATTTCAGAAGGGCCAATATATTATCTGCCACTATTATTAGCTTAGATCACCTTTAGTTCGTGGAATCATAATCTTGAATTTTTTTTCTTTTTTTGTATGAATGCCAAAAAAATGAGCATAATTTTTCTTTTTTCCAAAGAATATAAAATAGGAAGAAATGACCCCGCACAAGGATTCACTTTCCCACCCAATGACTCTTCTTCCAAAAAATTTTGACTTTTTCAAATATTAATTTTTTTAGTCAAAATTACAATTTAAAAAAATAATTTTCTTTCTTTTCCTTTCCTTTCGGAAATCAAGCAAGGCCTTCGATTGAGAATATTCACTTTTTCTGTTAGATTTATAAATTTTTAACTAGAAATGTCTTCTTTTTTTTGAAATTCCATGCACACACACAATTGGAGGACTCGAACCTTGTCGAGAGCTCAAACAACTAGAATGTCAACTGGCCAGGTTTGTATGGGTGAACATTCTGTTAATTCGGTTCAAACCGAACCGAATAAGCGAAAACCGAATTGGTCGAAAAATCAAATAAGCAAAACCGAAACCGAACCGAAATAGCCCATAACCGAATCAAATCGAACCGAATAAAACCGGTTCGGTTCGATTTATTCTGTTTTGTTAATTTTTTGGTCTATTTACGCTTATATATATATATATATATATATATATATATATATATAAAATATATATATATATATATATATATATATATATATATATATATATATATATATTCTTATTCGGTTTTCGGTATTGGACCAAAATCAAAATCGAACCGAATTTTTTTAAACCGAGCCGAATCTCTTATTCGGTTAGGTTCGGTTAAGTTTCGGTTTAAAATCGAATAATGCTCACCCCTACAGGCTACAGGTTTGGATAGATTGGTATAAGAAACGGATTATAAGTTTTTATGGTACATATTCGGGTTCATTTGATCTGATTGCTCCTTTTACGTTTAATTAGTAATAGAGAAAATATATGTACGTGTCCATTTACACTTACCAATTAATAATATAGAATTTTTGATTTTCATCCCACTTATTAATATGAATTTGTACTTACATTCCATTTTTTTAATTTAGACTTACATTCCAATTTTTTTCACGATATTTATTTTGTCACGAAAAATATTCATTTTTTTACAAAAAATATTTTTCGTGACAAAAAATAGAATGTAAGTCAAATAAAATAAAAAAGTGGAATGTAAGTACAAATTCATATCAATAATTGGGATGAAAGTCAAACAATTGCTTAATAAGGTTAAGCCCGAACTAATTGCCGATAAACTGTCTTATCACAGCCGGTAGGGCGCACGGTTTTTAACCGTGTGGTCGTGGGTTCGATTCCTACAGACGGCGTTTTATAAATTTTTATAAATAAAACCCATTCTAGAACTCTTTTTTCTAATGAAACTAACTTGGTACAACTTAAGGTACGTGTCTCATTTGAATTTTGTAGGATCTCTTGTTTGTAGCTTCTAAAACAAGTTGCTTGGTGAAGTGGATAAACAATATGTCAGCATATAGTTTCGGACCTAACAGCTTCGACCCTTGTTAGCAATCACCAGAATAAAACGCGTATTATATGCAAATTTTTTCGTATTTTAAATAAATGTACAATACTTGTGTATTTTTGAAAAATTTGCATTTGTATGCGAATTTTATGTCGGTAGAGTTTTAAACACGTATTATACGATTTTTTTTTTTAAAAATCAGTAAAAAAATACGCATGAGAAAACCGAACAGTTGCTATCAAGTACTAATTCGTACAGTCCCACCATACTCTTTTCTTGGACTCTTGAGTCTGCTGTTGCTGCTATTAAGCATTAGGATTGCACAATTCTCAAAAACATTTATCAAAGGCTAAGAAGAAGAAGAACCCAAGACTCCAAGAGTCTTTCCATTTCCAACATGTTGTTTGCATGTTGCAATTGCAACAATTAAAGCAAAACACTATGTTTCCATTCCACCTCCACTTTATATATATATATATATATATATATATATATTGTCCCCCTGGCTTCCAGAAAGTTTATGAAGGAGTAGGGTATATATATATATATATATATATATATATATATATATATATATATATATATATATATATATATATATATATATATATAGTGTCGAATTTGCTCATTTGAAACGTACTAAACACGAATTAAATCTAAATCGAATAGTTTCTGTTAGACGAATGTTTGACCGAATTTTTTAATGTATTTTACTTATATTGTGCCGATTTATACTCGTACTTTTGTCGTCTCGAATTTTTCCCGTTTGCCGAATTGCTAACAAGGGCTTCGACACTGAAAATACTCCAAGCACATACTTTTAAAAATTGTATAAATTACTATTTTTGAAATGTCTTCTTAATAATGACATACAATGGTATATTACAAACAAATAATTCAAATTAATCTCCTATTTTTCTTCTTTATTTTTCTTTTCTGTTCGTGTTGGGTAAAAAAATTTCTCCCCTTTTTTTTTCTTTATTTTTCTTCCATGTTTAGTTCTTTCTCCCTTTCTTTCCTTTTTGTTTTTCTTCCATATTTGGTAAGAAATGTTATTTTTGGTGGGCCCTAGAATTAATGTAGCAGAACTAGGATATGCTCTAACTCTGGAGTACCTCCTAGCTTTCTAGCAATTTTTAAGTTTCTAGTGTTGGAGTCCAGTCTGGATTTGGTAACAACATATTTGTGGAATCCAAATCTAGTTAAATATTTGATTTGATTAGATTTGGATGTCCATAATTGGTGTTGTGCTATTTTCTAGATATAATAGGATTCTTATTTTAGGAAATCCTATTATGATCTAAATAGGATGTTGATGGAATATTTTAGGCATAATAGGATTCAAACTTTATTCCTATTTAGGAAATTCTATTACGACCAGAATATGATTTTCTCATCCTATATATATTGGGGTGAGGGTGGAGGCACAAAGCACAACACAAAGTGGAGATTCGGGGTGCTCGTTCACAAAAAAATCTAAGAGAGTCCATAGTTTGCTTTTAGGACTTCATCATCCAAGACAGAAGGAAGAAGAAGATCTAATCGAGGAGTCGTCAACTTCAGTTAGTTAGATTGCTACGAGTTGGTGAGTGATCTCAATTGTAATTTTCTATTTTTTTCTTGAGAGTGGTGAGGGGGTTGAACCTATTAGGACAAAGGGTTCAACGTGATTTCTGTCAATCTTGTAATTTCATCTGAGTTATTAAAGGTTGAAATTTGTCCAGGTGACATACGTCACCGCCATATACTTGTCTTCATCTTGTACTTTGTGTCCGTTAGATGGGGTTAGTTTTGATGAGGTGAGTTGGCAAACGCTTCCGCACGCGTCCAACAATTGGTATCAAAGCTTTGGAGGTTCTGAAAACCATGTCTATGCAGCAGATGAACACTCGTATGATCACCCTCACTGGAAGAAACTGGATAATTTGGAAGCCAAGGATGTAGGATCTACTCTGGTGCAAGAAATTGCATGGTCCGTTGGAGGGCTGTCACGACCCGCACCCTAGATTAAGGGCACGAGACGTGGGTACGTCCAGCCTACGCCGCAGTGTCGGCGGTAGAACGATGTCCTAGGTCAAACATCTAATAGTATAAAGGTACCTGTACAGTATATACAATCCGAATGGAGGTGACATAACAATATACAGTCTCAATCACATCTAAGGCAGAGTAAAGATAGATAGATAGACAATACTGAAATAAAAGATCCACAGAATACAATCAGAGAGGTCTAAGTGCCTAAAAGATATAACTCAACAAACATCCAGAAATACAAAGTCTCAACTACAGAATATGAAAGAATATATACAATCCCGATCTCAAATGACAGAAATAATAAAAATCTAGACTAGGGAGCCTCAGTCTCTATAGCTAGTGGATCTGGCTGGAAATCCGGATCACAGGTGTCATCTAGAGCTGTCCCATAAAAAGTGTCAACACCAGCCTCATCCTCGTCCTCTGTAAACATATCAACGGTGCCCAATCAGGACGGAGCGAGCACAATACATCTCAACAGATCATAGCAGGTTAGAAAATATAATCATGCAGTAAAGTAAGATACAGGATCTGAAAGAAAGTACAGAATGTAAAGGAGATAGCTGTAATGGAAATATCTACTATAAATAGAGAACTAACAGTGGCTAGTGAGTCAGAGTACAATATAGACATGTGAATGGCATAGGATGATTCTGATGCTACACTACGGAATGATTCTGATGCTAAACTACTTGGATATTATTCATGTAGGAACGAATTCGTAAAGCAGAATACTCTAGAGGGGGGGTGAATAGAGTAGGCAGCGGAATATTGCTAATTAAAAACTTGTTAGCAGTTAGATCACAGATAAAATAATAATCACAAAAAGTAAATGACAGAATTTAAATGTGATCAGAAGACAAACGCAAACATCGAAATTTATACTGGTTTTCCTCTGGTGAGGACTAGTCCAGTCGGAAGAACTCTAGCTTTCAGTTGAATCCACTATTGGAAAATTCTGCAAGTTTTCATACGAAGTTCTTGCAACTTCTACAGACGCGAGCTTTGATACGAAAAACTTGACCAACTTTAATTGTGAAGAGTTGAATCTTCTATCAAGCCTCTGATTACAATCGCTCTGGAACTTCTAGACCGTACCGTACTGGCAAATCGACTAGAGGATTGTAACTGGCTTGGGATTGAAAATGAAAGCTTTTAGAACTCTTTGGAAGAATGTAAGATTAAGAAAAGAAGAGATTGAAAGTGAATTGGTGATCTGAAATGATCGAAATACTTCTCTATTTATAGTTTTCCAAAGACAGAACTCTGACAGAATTCGGGCAGAATTCGGACAGAACTCTTTGTAACAAACCGTAATTGAAGGATGACCAAGTTTAAAAACCCAACGTACACTAACGTTCCACATGGCCGAACTCTGGCCGAACTCGTCCCGAGTTCTCCTGGGGTTCTGCCAGTTCATTTGGAGAAAATAAATTTTGGCTTTTTGAAAAATCCTTCAGAAGCTGTTTATAAAAAGAATATTTTTCAAAAACATAGGTCATTTGTAAAAGAATAGGATGGTTTTGAAAACGTTTTCGGATAGCCTATTTTCCAGTACGACTCGGTGTACAATGTATTCCTAGACTCAATAAAATAAAAAATTATATTGCTTAGCAGAAAGTACATTCTGATTGGCAAACGGCTTCAGTCTTGAACATTGTTGATAACCATTGTTGAGCAGTATCCAAAACGTCGTAGGTAAACATCTGAGTTGACTTGTAATTATATCGAGACAGAGTTTGATCAATTATTAAAATCAGGTTTGAACATGACCAATAGGCCAACAATCTCCCCCATTTTGATAATTGACAAACCTTGCCGATATAACATCTAAGCTTGGAATCAATTCAAAATAGTAATCAAAAAAATTGTTCATAACCTGTATTCACAAAAAATGTTAGATCCTTATTTCTCCCCCGTTGTCACTTAGCAAAATAATTGCATAAGAGAAAGCTCCCCCGCAATCAATGCATAAGTAACAAACATTGAAGAAACACAAAAAAAAAAATTATGACAGGCATGGTAGAAACAGTAAACATAGTAAGAGAAACAGATAGTTGATAGAAAAACAACACAGGCATGTATTTGTCATAGGCAGTTAATAAAGAATGAAGCAACAAAAGATAGATAGTGCTACTATTAAACTGAAATAAATAAAGTGCTGAAATAGACTAAGATGCCAAAACTAAGGCATAATCAAAAACCATGTCCATGAATAGTCACATAATAAAAAAGTACTAAATAAAAGAGTACTGATATAATCTTCGAATGTCGGAGCATTTTTAAGTAAACATAAGACAAAAAGTAACAGTCTCAATAATCTAACATCTCAAAACTCATCATCATCATCAATGTCATCAGCTGCAGCTCCAGCATGTCCTGAAGGACCAGCTCTAGAACAACCAGCGCCAGAAGTGCGAGGAGTGGCGCCAGTGGCACGATACCAATCATATGCATTCCCTGGCTGGAACAGAGAGTGTACCACCTCGTCGTCAATACGGTAGCAAGAAACAGAAGGGTCTCGAGGCAGAGAGCTAACAGAATGACCTGTCTGCGCAAACCTCAGATCGGCGAAGGAGTTGGCAATCGCCTGGAACCGAGTCACATTACGGAACTCGTGTTCCATAGAGGTCTCAACATAAAAAGACTGCAGATCTAATAAGTGCTGATGGATACCCTCAAATGTCATAGGGTAAGAATGAGGAGGAACAGGTGCTGTGGGATCTGTAGGAGTAGGTGCAGGAGGAGTAGGTTCAGTAGGTGGAGGAACAGATGCAATGTTGCGACGAGAAAGTTTAAGAAACTTGGGCTCGGGGTCGACAGCACAAGTAGATAAATCAATATCAAATCTCTGAAAATGCGAGGAATGAGCATCGCATAAGATAGGTTGTGGTCTCTCCCGCGACATCTACCTATCTTCTGGATGATAGTCTTAGGGGCAGAAAAAGGAATCTCCTTAAGAATATGATAAAGAGCAAAAAGCTTAAGTGCAGTGACATCATCTTTAGAAGTGGATTTTGGAAGTAGAGTGGAATAGATGATGCGATGTAATTCGTAGTTAAACAAGTTCAAGTTATTAGTCTTGAACTTTCCAGGAAGAACGCGTGCGGGCGCACAAAGTTCATTCTTGAAACTAACGAGTGTCGTGCCATCGGGAAAATCAAAATCAGTGATGTCATCTAGCGGGACACCTTCCTTTGGGATACCAAGGATTTCCGCTAATGTGTCATCAGTGAATTCGATATCAATTCCTCTGAAACGTGTCCTCGCTGTAAAAGTGTCTAACATGAAATTACATTAGAATAGTCTAATGGCATTAGTGGCAATGGGGAATTATAAGGTGACAAAATATTGTAACCCTAATGCCTCAAAATAAGGACGGTGATCCGGAAAGACAGTCCACTTAATCGGCGAACCGGTGCAAATAGTATGCATGTTAAAATCAGCGTACCACAATAACGCTTGATCGAAAGTTTTAAAATAAAACTCATCCGACGTACCATCATCCGATTGGACCGGAGAAAAGAGGCAATCCGTATACGGATCTGAAGACAATGCCTCTTCACTGGCATTGGTCTTCTTCCTCTTGAAGGGATTGAACTTAGGCATTCTTTCCCAAAAATTTCTATAAACCCTAAGTATTGAAAAGTGGTAGAAAGAAGGGATTATACCTTCCAAGAATTGGATATGTCGAAGAGGATGACGATCTTCGCACGAATCCAAAGTTTGGACGAAAAACTCCATAAAGATTGGAAGAAAAATGATGGAGAAGAAACTAGGGTTCGGAGGGACGCTGCTGCTGTTATGAGGATGTGGGGAAGGATGAAGAAGAAGGAGGCCTCGGGTTGGTGCTGGTATATATAAACACCCAGCCGAACTCTGGCCGAATTTGGACCGAACTCGGGCCGAATTCGCCTAGGGTTGCCTGGCTATAAATATATATAAAAAAATATTCAAAAGAGGCCACATTCTTTTTCATTAATTTGTTTCAAATGCTTAATTCAAAGTTTAGTAATTTTAAATCTCAAAGTAATATAATTAATATTATTTTACAAATTAATATTCTTTACTCTGCATCTGTCTCAGATTAGCTGTAGGAGTGCTGTCCCAGCTAACGGAGGTTCACCGGGGAACTCTTAAATACCGCTTCGCTTCGACCATAGTCGTGGTGACAGACAGACTCTTTTTAGGCTTGTCTCGAAAACAGTTTATGAGTATCGAATAAATAACTAATAAAACAAAATTAATTAATATTATTGATATCTAAAATTCCTAATTCTTGACTTAAATAATCAAAACGATCTTCCGCTAAAGGTTTTGTGAGTATGTCAGCTAATTGATTCTGTGTGTCTATGTATACAAGGTCTAAATCTCCATTTTGTTGATGATCTCTAAGAAAATGATGTCGAATCTCGATATGTTTAGTACGAGAATGACATACTGGATTCTTAGTCAAATTAATAGAACTAGTATTATCACAGAAAATGGGTATATGTGAAAAATACAATCCATAGTCTTTTAAGGTTTGTTTCATCCACAAAATTTGTGCACAACAACGTCCTGTGACGATATACTCAGCCTCTATTGTTGATAATGCAACAGAATTTTGCTTTTTACTAAACCAAGAAACTAAAGCTTTTCCTAGGAAATGACATGTGCCGCTTGTACTTTTTCTATCTACTTTGCATCCGACAAAATCGACTTCAGAATAACCGATTAGGTCAAATGACATAGTTTTGGGATACCATAAGCCGACAGACGAAGTGCCTTTAAGGTATCGAAAGATACGCTTAACTGCGCACAAATGTGATTCCTTAGGATTAGCTTGAAAACGAGCACATAAGCAAACACTGAACATAATGTCTGGTCGACTGGCAGTTAAATAAAGCATGCTACCGATCATACCTCGATATTTATGTATGTCGACAGGTTTGCTTTGTTCATCAATATCAAGCTTGGTTGAAGTCGCCATTGGAGTGCTAAGTGGTTTTGCTGCTTCCATGTCGAACTTCTTTAGTAGATCCTTTGTGCACTTAGCTTGATTTATGAACGTCCCATTGTTGGTTTTTTTTGATTTGCAGTCCGAGAAAGAACTTCAGCTCTCCCATCATGCTCA
The DNA here is from genome assembly GCA_029216955.1 of Iris pallida. Taxonomy (NCBI): domain Eukaryota; kingdom Viridiplantae; phylum Streptophyta; class Magnoliopsida; order Asparagales; family Iridaceae; genus Iris; species Iris pallida. The sequence continues at coordinate 12,008,848 of JANAVB010030219.1, forward strand.
TCTCAAACTCATTCTGCATACACTTTGAAAATTCTTGACAAAGAGATTCATCAGTAGATCCAAAGATAATATCATCTACATAGACTTGAATCAAAAGAATATTATTATTCAAAGACTTTATAAGCAAAGTAGTGTCAACCTTTCCCTTTGAAAAACCGTTATCAAGTAGAAAAGTGCTTAGACGATCGTACCAAGCACGAGGGGCTTGTTTCAAAACCGTATAAAGCTTTCTTCAACTTAAAAATATATTCAGGAAATTTAAAATCAGTAAAACCGGGTGGTTGAGCTACATAAACCTCTTCTTTTATAAAATCATTTAAAAATGCACTTTTGACATCCATTTAAAATAACTTAAAATTATGAAAACATGCAAATATATATAACATGTGAATGGATTCTAATCTCGCAACTGGGGCATAAGTCTCATCGTAGTCGATACCTTCTTCTTGATTGTATCCTTGAGCTACGAGTCGAGCCTTATTATGAGTCACTAAACCATTCTCCTTCAGTTTATTTCGGAATACCCATCGGGTGCCAATGACCGGAAGATCAATAGGCTTGGGAACAAGTTCCCAAACTTGATTCCGTTCAAATTGCTTTAATTCCTCTTGCATAGCATCTATCCAAAAATTATCACTACATACTTTATCAATATTTTTGGGTTCAAACTGCGAGACAAAAGCAACACAAGAAGCTATATCTTTATTAGAGGAACGCATACTTACACCCTTGGTAATCTCACCAATTACCAAGTCCTTTGGATGATCAGCCATAAACTTCAATCTTTTTGGCAGACTCCGAAGGTAGCTGGTTCCTGGATCTTCTCTAGGAGGATCGGCTGGTGCTTTGCTGGGTACATTGAGATCTTCGTCATTGTCATCGATTGTCGTTTGATTTAGTTCATCAATGGTGACATTGATTGACTCTTCGATGATCATGGTTCTTTTGTTGAAGACTCTGTATCCTTTACTTTTGCCCGCATAACCTAAAAATATATCTTCATCGGCCTTTTCGTCAAACTTTCCCAAATTATCTTTTACATTAAGAATAAAGCATTTACAACCAAATATTCTAAAATATGAAACTGATGGAATTCTATCAAACCATAACTCAAATGGAGTCTTCTTCGATTTGGGTCGAATTAGAACTCTATTGAGAACAAAATAAGCTGTATTGACAGCTTCAGCCCCGAAATACTTGGGTAGACTAAACTGGTTTAACATTACTCTGGCCATTTCGGATGGAGTTCTGTTCTTACGTTCCACAACTCCATTTTGTTGTGGAGTCCTAGGGTAGGAGAATTCATGCACAAAACCGTGTGTCACAAAATTGCTCAAACTCTGCATTCTCGAATTCGCCTCCATGATCGCTTCTAATACGAGTGATCATGTAACCTTTTTCATTCTGTACTTTCTTGCAAAAGGTGACAAATTCCGATAATGCATCATTTTTGCGTGTCAGAAAATATACCCATGTGTATCTAGAATAATCATCTACTATTACAAAAGCATATAGCTTACCTCCGAGGCTAGCAACTCTGCTAGGACCAAATAAGTCTATATGTAGCAATTGTAGAGGTCTAGTAGTACATACAACGTTTACTGACTTGAAAGAGGATCGAGTAGCTTTGTTCTTTTCACATTGACTGCATACCAAATCCTTCTTGAATGTAATGTTCGGTAAACCGCGTACTAGCTTCTTCGTGGATAATCTGGAAATAGTATCCATATTTGCGTGACCGAGTCTCATATGCCACAGATGACTCTCATCGCTTTTAGCCATTAAACATCTACCTGAAATGTTAGTATCTTCCAACAAATAGAAAATATATATATTGTCTTCTCTAATACCTTCAAATATAGTACTATCAGTTGAACTATCAATAATAGTACATTTATCTTTTACGAAGTTAATACCATAACCGTGATCAGCTAAATGGCTTATGTTGAGCAGATTATGTTTTAACTCAGTAACAAGACAAACATCTTTAATCACTGGATAGGGAGCCTTACCAATATTACCAATACCGATTATATACCCTTTTAAATTATTGCCGAAGGAGACGTATCATTCTTTATTCCTCTTCGACAGTGTTGCAAATAATGAAGCGTCACCGGTCATGTGCCGTGAGCAACCGCTGTCGAGGATCCATTTTCTTCTAGCATGTGAAGGGCGTCCCACCTATAAAACAATTTGTAGATGAAACTCTTAGTACCCATTTCTTGTAGGGTCCTGACTGGTTAGCTTTCGGTATCCATGCATAAATATTTAAATCTACTAACTTTTTGATTCTACATGCAGAATATATATGACCAATAAGGCCACAATAATGACATTTAGCATGTTGAGTGTTGAAAGCTGAGTGGTGTGCATGGTTGGTAGGTTTAGGTTTTCTAGTATAGAAGAAAGCATACCTATTATCCTGTTTGGGCATAACCTTTTTAGGTAAAGGTTTGATAGGGTTAGGTCTGACAGTGTTAGGTTTGGGAATATTCTGATTTTTCGGTAAGTGACACGTGTTAGGGTAGGAAGCAGCAGTCTCAGGCTTTTTTCCTAACCTAATTTCCAATCTTTTGGAAGTGTCATATAACTTAGTATAGTCAGAAGTGAGTGCTTCCATTCTGACTTGTGCACTTTGAAGACTTTTCTTCTCTTTAGAAATTTCTTCTTTCAGTTGGTCAATAACCTTGTCTTTTTCTTCGGATGACTTGGTAGTCTCGTGTAATAAGAGCTTAATAGAAGAAAGCTCGCCTGACTCACTAATATTATCTTTAACCTCAGCTAGTAGGTCGGTAAGTCTTCCTATTTCACCTTTGTACTCTTTGAGTACCTTCTTAGAGGTCTGATATTTGCTACGCAGTTTCCTGTAATCACTTAACAGTTCACTGAAAGCTTCTCCTAATTGCTCAAAGGTGAAGTCATCATATGTATCAACTATAGGTTCAGAGAGTACCTGATCGGATGCCATAAAGCATACATTTGCAGCGTCTTCTGATTGTTCATCTTCTGAGTCGCTGGCTTCACTTTCATGCCATATGCTGGTGTTGGCATACTTCCGAGATGTTGATCTCTTCAGGTTCTCTTTCTCGTATCTGTTGCTCTTCTTGCTTGTTGATGAGTTTGTAGGACAGTCCTTCTTTATGTGTCCTTTCTTCTTGCGGCCGTAGCAGACAGCGTCATCTTGATACCAGCTGTTGCAGCCATTATTCTCTTTTGTCTTCTTCTCATATCTTAAGAATCTTTTGAATTTTCTTGCAAGGAGTACTTGATCTTCAGCATCAGATTCACTGTTGTCTGAATTATCTTCAGCAGATCTTTTGTGCTGAGCCTTGAAAGCGATCGTCTTCTCCTTTGGTGCAGGCTCTTCAAAATCTTGTAGCTCTAGTTCATGAGTGAGTAGTTTACCCATGAGTACTTCAAGTGTCATGGTAGTAAGGTCGTTTCCTTCAATGATTGCAGTAGCCTTTGAAATCCAGTTCTTTGTAAGTGCTCGCAGGAGTTTGCGAATCTTTTCATGGTTACTGTAATCTTTGCCTAGGGAGGATAAAGGATTTACAATATCCAAGAATCTCTCGAACATCTGAGTAACTGTTTCGTTGGGCTTCATCTTGAACGCCTCATACTCTTGAGTAAGTCTGCTGACATTTAATTCTTCGACTTGAGTTGTGCCCTCATGTGTGACTTCAAAAAGTTTCCACACTTTATTTGCAGTTGTGCAGATAGATACCCTGTTAAATTCAGTTCTGTCTAAAGCACAAAATAAAGCGTTAATAGCACGTGCGTCAAGACTGGCCTTTTTTTTTTCTTCCTCTGTATATTCGTCATGGGGTTTTTCAGTTAAAGCTCCATCAACATTTATACGAGGTGGCTTTTTATAGCCATCAATAACCATAGACCATAAGTCAAAATCAAGATATTTCAGAAAGAAACTCATACGTGTTTTCCAATAAGTGTGGTTTGCGCCGTCAAACAGTGGAGGTCTGTTTGTGGCTTGGCCTTTACATATGAATTTCACAGTTGCCATATGTAAAGCTATGATGTATATAAAATTGAATATAACTGCTATTTTGCCTTGCTTTACCTGTATAACCCGCTCTGGTACCAATTGTAGGAACGAATTCGTAAAGCAGAATACTCTAGAGGGGGGTGAATAGAATAGGCAGCGGAATATTGCTAATTAAAAACTTATTAGCAGTTAGATCACAGATAAAATAATAATCACAAAAAGTAAATGACAGAATTTAAATGTGATCAGAAGGCAAACACAAATACCAAGATTTATACTGATTTCCCTCTGGCGAGGACTAGTCCAGTCGGAAGAACTCTAGCTTCCAGTTGAATCCACTATTGGAAAATCTCGCAAGTTTTTCATACGAAGTCCTTGCACCTTCTACAGACGCGAGCTTTGATACGAAGAACTCGACCAACTTCAATTATGAAGAGTTGAATCTTCTATCAAGCCTCTGATTACAATCGCTCTGGAACTTCTAGACCGTACCGTACTGGCAAATCGACTAGAGGATTGTAGCTGGCTTGGGATTTGAAAATGAAAGCTTTTAGAACTCTTTGGAATAATATAAGCTTAAGAAGAGAAGAGATTGAAAGTGAATTGGTGATCTGAAATGATCGAAATAGTTCTCTATTTATAGTTTTTCCAAAGATAGAACTCTGATAGAATTCAGGCAGAATTCGGACAGAACTCTTTGTAACAAACCGTAACTGAAGGATGACCAAGTTCAAAAATCCAACGTTCACTAACGTTCTACATGGCCGAACTCTGGCCGAACTCTGTCCGAACTCGGCCCGAGTTCTTCTGGGGTTCTGCCAGTTCATTTGGAGAAAATAAATTTTAGATTTTTGAAAAATCCTTCAGAAGCTGTTTGTAAAAAGAATGTTTTTCAAAAACGCAGGTCATTTATAAAAGAATATGATGGTTTTGAAAAAAGTTTTCGGATAGCCTATTTGCCAGTACGACTCGGTGTACAATGTATTCCTAGACTCAATAAAATAAAAAATTATATTACTTAGCAGGAAGTACATTCTGAATGGCAAACGGCTTCAGTCTTGAACATTGTTGATAACCATTGTTGAGCAGTGTCCAAAATGTCGTAGGTAAACATCTGAGTTGACTTGTAATTATATCAAGACAGAGTTTGATCAATTATTAAAATCAGGTTTGACCATGACCAATGGGCCAATAATTCACATGTCCACTTTTACTCCCCCGTACCCCCAATCAATACACAAGGATATAGTCAGGTTATGTTATGATTCATGTAATGGCCCCCGAAGGGTGGTACATGATAGTCCCATAAATGGGGATTCTAGGAATGCCCATAAATGGGGGATTCAAGGAAGACTCTGTGATCATAAGAGTACATGTCACAAGTGATTCAATGAACCATGAAGCATAGTGATACACAATGTAAGTGAAACGCACAGAATATGTAGTATCCGATGCTCCCTGAGGGGATAACATCTCAAGAAAGGATCCATATAGTACTAATCCGTGTGACCAACGTGACAGCATCAAGTAAAGTAATTTAAAGCAGGAGAATAATTCTAACAGGATATAAAATGATCAGAGAATGTACTCGCCTATATCCTGAGTATCTGAAGAATATCTACTGTCCGAGGAGTGGTGTCTGTCTCCTATAGAACAGTACAAGTCACTATAAGTCTAAAATGATAATAAGATGAAATTCAATGCATTTTATATGAATCTAGGTCAATCTAGACCAAATTCAACTCTTAGTCAACTCTGGTCAACCCTAGAAGTCAAACTAGGTCAACTAGGTCAAACCTAAGTCAAACAAGTCTATACTAGTCTAACTAGTCTATTCTAGTCTAAACAAGGCTATACAAGTCTAACTAGACACTCATATGCATACAGTCACACCCATAGGCCATGGGCCCTAGGCTATAGGCTATATCATGCCTATAAACCAAACCACATCTCACATATACACATATCAATATATGTATCTAAGATATTATAATACACACATTATGACATATAGGCTACCTATCATATATATAATACACACATTATGACATATAGGCTACCTATCATATATATATATATATATATATATATATATATATATATATATATATATATATATATATATATATATATATATATATATATATATATATATATATATATATATTTTATCATAAAAAAAAAATATATATATATATATATATTTTATCATATATATATATATATATATATATATATATATATATATATATATATATATATATATATATATATATGATAAAATATATATATATATATATATATATATATATATATTCAATAAAAATATATATATATATATATATACATTGAATATAGGAAACTGGAAATCATGCATATACATAGGGGATAGGAAAAGGCAATGTGATTGTGCACTTGTGTGCATGTGAGTGTGTGTTGAGTGAGGATGATAGGGTAGTGTGATACAAGGGTGTGAAAATAGTGAGTGTACAAGGTGTAGCCATGTGAACAGTGAGTAGTGATAGGAAATCAGTGTAGTGTACATTTGTGTGTGTTCATTAAGAGAAAAGTGTGTGTGTGAAATCCTGGAAATAGGAAAAACAGTGAACTACTCTAGTAGTGAATCAATACCATGTATAGGAAATAACATTCAACATGTTTAGGGAAAGGAAATAAATTCTCAGATTTTGGGAGGAAATGGAAACCAATTTTTAGCTATGGGGGTTGACAGTGAATAAATTTAAATCAAATGACAGTTATCATACCTATCAACCCCAACACAATTTTGAATTCATTCACTAAAAGAACCTAAATTCCCCCAACACCAATCCATCATTCAATCAACCAAAATAAATCAATGCAAGGAATAGGAGTTATCATTCAATTAGTTAAGGAAAGGAAACCAATTCACAGTTTTTAAGTCAAATGGAAATCAAGACAGTTTGTGAATGGAAAGAAAGACAGTTTTAACATGAATAAACTTGAATCAATGACAGTGAGCTAATGAAGGGAACCTGTGTTCCCTGGAATTCGATTTCCAGGGTTGTATGCCAATGAACCAATGTGGGTGTTAGATATTTTGTGTGTGTGTGTGTATGTGATACATAGCAATGTGAGGAACTGTGACATGTGTGTGAGAGTGTGAGTCATAAGATGTGTGTGTGTGTAGGTTAATTTTTAGTGTGTTAGAGTTGTATTCCCAGTGTTCTTAAGTGACAGTGCCAACAAGCCATCTCACTGGAAACTGAATGCAATATTAGAAACCAAATCCCTGTGAGCCAAAACAATGTTCAAGCCTACATTCTCAGGAATCTGTACATTCAGCCAATGTGAATGAAATATGAAAACAAATCTCCATCAATACATCACAAAGTGAATCCCAGGTTTTCCTAACATAATGCCCATATGTAACAGCAACTAAAATATATTTAATTTCATGATACCAACATCTACATATAATCGAAAATGGGAAAAACAGTGTTAACTCACTGTTACTTCGACAGTATCAGAAACAAATGGGGATTCCCCATACATGAATCAAATAACAACTTGATAAATCAAAATACTGGTTGGTAATGCGTGTGTATGATGTGTACGTGTCCAGGAACCCATTCGTGTACAACCACGTAGACACAGACGTGTCCCCGACCCACCTACACACACGAATACCACACAGACAAAGTGCAACCCGTGCACTCCAAATAACACACCCGACACAACACCATTGGACACGAGGCCTTGGGGGGTGTCGTGTCAGACACCGCCCCTCCCTTCATGTCCAAGGACACGCGTCCAAGTGTCCTGAATCAACCGCATGAGCACACGAGCAGCAGGGCACTGCTGCCCGCACGCGCGTGGCCGTGTCCACGACTCAAAAATGACACGGACAAGACACGAATCCAGCTCAGTCATAAGAAAGGTGTTAAGCCACATAAAAATACAAATTTCTATTCAAAAACAATTCGAAAACTCGATTGAAATGCCCACTGTGGCATTTCGTCGAACACTTGCGGTTACCTACTGATACGTGTCTGATACGGACACGTACAGGACACGAGAGGGTGCAAAACCTATCCCTACAGTACAAGGACTCCTAGGGCTTGGTGTTTATGCAAAGAAACTAGAATTTTATGGGAGGAATGGAGATTTACCTAGGTGTGTTCCTTCACAAATAAATCCTTCAAATAGGAGCTCTCCACTAGCTAGCCAAAGTCCCCAAATTGTGTCAAACCTGAGATTTGACTCCACCAACAGTAGGGAAACATCACTTAGAATACCATGGAAGAAATTACAATGAAAAAGGACCACTATTGATTAATCTATGAAGAAATTTCATGAAGAACAAACCTTTCCTTTAGAAAATGGGGGAATGGATAAAAGAGGCACAAATATCAAGAGAGACTTTATAGACTAGGGAGGAAACCCTAGGTGGCCGGCCAAGTGGGTGTAGGGCTAGGGTTAGGGTTTTACTAGTTGCCTATGGGCCTCTATGGGCCTAAGCCATAAGTCATGACTTATGAAATCACAAGCCATTCTCTAGCCTAATCAAATCCTATTTTCCCTAAATTGATTCTAATGAGTAGGATATCACTAACCTAGGTCAAGCTAGGGTTTCATAATCTTACCAAGTTTCCATGACTAAGGTTAGCTTCTAGGACAGTCTCCTAAGTCACCCTGAGTCAAAGTCAAGAATAGCACTAAACTAAAATATACCAAAAATCACTTAAATTTCAATAATTCTAATAAATACAATATAATTTCAATAATTTCCAAAAATTCAAAAATGACCAAAATACCTTCATCTGGAAAACTGGGTATTACAAGGGCGACAGCGCAAAGCCATCGGACAAAGCTGCTGAAGACTGAAAACGATTAGATCGGAAGGCCATTGGATTCATCCGCCAATAGTTGGATAATTCGGTGTTTTACCACGTGTCCATGGAGAATTCGATAAAAGCATTACGGGAGAAGCTACATTCATTGTACGAAAGCAAGATGGCTGGCAACAAGGCATTTCTTATTTGCCAACTCGTCAACTTGAAGTACACGGAGGGTGTCCCAGTGGCACAACATCTGAACGAGGTTCATGGTATCAATAAGCTGTCTACGATGAAGATGGTGATTGATGATGAGCTTCATGCCCTACTGCTCTTGAGTTCTCTATCGAAAAGCTGGAAGACGTTGGTAGTATCGGTGAGTAACTCCGCGCCTGATGGAGTTGTCATGATAGAGGCGATCAAAAGTTGCTTGTTGAATGAGGAGGTCCAGCACAAGCAAGTTGAATCATCGCAGGAGTCTGCTCTAGTGGCTTTCTACGGGAAGGGAAGACCCTAGTCACAAGCGAGGACAGGGGAGAGTTCTTAAAATCTTGCGATTGTGGACCGCAATGAGGGCTGCTATCACTGTGGCGAAAGGGGTCATATCAAGAGGAACTGCATGAAGCTCAAAGCTGAGAAGGCCAAAGGCAAGGACAACCAGGAGGATCTCACGATTCTTGGTAATGTTATCATCGCAGTGACCGACGCAAAGGAACCCTATGGTATTTGTCATGATGGCGACTGGGTCATGGACACGGGAGTGTCGTATCACACCACTCTATATAGGAGGATCTTCACGTTATATTGCGACAGAAGGTTTGGATGTGTGAAGATAGGCGACAAGAGGACGACTACAGTTATAGGCATCGGTGATGTGCACTTGACGACGGAGTTTGGTAAGAAGCTCTTCCTCAAGGGTGTGCGACATGTACCGAGTTTGTGCTACAACTTGGTTTTGGTAGGGAGGCTGGCAGATGATGGTTGTCGCAGTCTGTTTGGGAGCAAAGATTGGATGCATGCGAATGTTTCCCAACAGCTAGCTCGGAGAGTGTAAAACCCAATATTTGGTTTTTAATTAATTTAGGTTAAATTGTTATTAATATAATTTTAGAATATATTATTATTATTATTATTATTATTAATATTATTATTATTATTATTATTAAGTTTAGTCGGTTAATTAGATTGCATTTTTAGTGAGATTAGAATGGTCGGGTTGTACTTTTGTTTGGACCCTGGCCCAGTCCATTTATTCCCAAGCCTAAAACCCTTTCCTAATACAATTAATAATTTAAAAAACAACCCATCTTATCCACTCACCTCTCACCCGACCCCCCCTCCCAATTTCCTCCTGACCATTTCCCTTTTCTCCCACACGTTCACACTTTTTCCCCCTTAATCTCTCTATCACATACACTTTCACAAGCTACTAACACCAACACACCCCTTTCTCTTTCCCCCCTAACTCTTAAACCATCCTTCCATTCTCCCTAACTCTCTAACAACTCTCTTTCCCCAACTCCACAACTCCCCTGCAGAGCCCCCCTTTCCAGTCGACCACCTCCATGGCGCTCCTCCCCGCAAACCCCGGCCGACCCCTGACCGGCGTTGTCGCGCCCAACTCCCCACAGGCCCAATCCGCGGCCAACCCCTCCAACCAATCCCTCGGCCAGCAATGCGCCCTCCGTGCGACCGCCCCTTGCGCCTCTTCCGTTCATCGTTGTCCAGACGTGCTCCCGAGGCCTTCGAGCCGGTGACGACGTGCCGATCCGAGTCCGAGACCACCCTTTGGATTTTGACATCAAACTTTTGGTATGATTCCTAAACCGAGTAGTTCGTCCCTCCCCGTCGTACTCTGTGATGACCGGTCTCGATCCCGTTACGGGAATCGAATATTTTACGTTGCTTGTGTGGATACTTGGAACGATTCTTGGATCTTTGTTTCGATTTCATAATCGGAACGATTATGGAATCGTTAGTCTGAATTCGGACTTCGGGATTTGGTTCTGTGAGTTGCTTGGCTAAAATTCGTGAATTTGGTTTTGTGAAGTTGTGTTTGGGAGCTATTCTGTGAAAATTTGTTTTTGCTAGAAAAAAGGTTCTATTAATAAAGGTGTGGTTTTTCTTTAATATAAATATATAGGTATATATATGATTTAAAAGACTAGATTGTGCTTAACTATACTTTAATATTAGTGACTCCTTAATATATATGTATACATACTATTGCTATTTTGAAAAGCTGATTGTTACAAATATACCATTCCAGAGATATATTATTTTATATTTTATTGGTTTATTTATGTTGGCATATTTTAGTTAATTTGTGGCTTATTGTATCCACTTTGGCGACGACCGAAGTGGTCGAATGAGCCTTTAGTGAAACGCAAATGCTACTGGATATTCTCGTACATTGAGACGTAAGCTATTAGCAACGCGTGACTGCATGACCAAGTCTGAGACTCTGTTTGTCCCTATATTGCGACTTTAGTTTGTTTTAGATTTTGTAGAACTGGTTTCTTGGCGTTCTGTATTTTAGGTGCAGGGCACTCGTGCCTTCTGACTGGATCGTTCCCGACTTTTAGAAGATTGTCGCAACGTAGTTTAGGATTTTAATTTATTCATTTTCATAAATGTGTTATACGGGTATAAGCCCATGTTTCCTTTTGTTTTTCTGAGCCTTGTATTATGTAGGTTAGGAGTACCGTAGATCTTTCTGCGTTTTATGTTCAATATCGCACAATAGTTTTATTTTTAAAATGAAATTGAAAATGTTTATTTTCTAAAAAGAAAAATAAATTTTTCTCACATTAATTAGAATTCCTTAATTTCAAGTTATATATATATATATATATATATATATATATATATATATATATATAAAGGGCATTTTATTGATAACTAAAAGCAGCTCGTGAAGAGCATTACAGACAGGTATGGGCCGAAAGACAAAAGGGCCCTGGAGAGCAGTTACAAAAAACAAACATAAGTAATGCACATTTTCGAAACTTCATAGACGAAATTTCAAAAAATGGCAGAGTGACCAACCTATTCGAAATTTCAAAAATTGAAATTTCAAAAAATTACAACAAGTCAAAGTCCATGAGTGGTGTGGGCACGAAGCCCAATGGGCACCCTGCCCGAGGGAATAGGCACACTGCCCCAGGCGTGCGCACGGCACGAGGTTTCTCGCCCCCCTGCGTGCAGGAGCATCGACGGGAAGACCGAGGAGGGTGGGGGGCTGATCGGAATAGGGGGCTCCGGTGTTGGCCGGCCTAGAGGGGGGAGGCCGTGAGGGAACCGGCAGAAAACCGAGGACATGTCAGAAGAGGGGGGCTCCGGCGGGGGCCGGCCCGAAGGGAGGAGGCCGGGGGACGGGGCCGGGGTCGACCGGAAGAGCGCGAGAAAGCAGGCCAGCGGACACCCGGCGACGACCACTATGAAGAAGAGGGGCTCGGGAAGGGAAGGAGACGGTGCGCCGGCTGTGGCCAGGCGGCACGGCGAACGGGGATGTCGGCTACCAGTCGGGAGGGGGGAGGACCCTCCGGCCTGAGACGGAGAGAGCGCCGGAGGGGGGGTGGAGAGGCTGGGAGTGAGAGAATGGGGGGCCACCAACGACGGTGCCGGTGAGAGCTCCGACGCTGGAGGGGAAACGAAGGGGGGGCTGCCTAGGGCTGCCGGGTGGCTCGGCCGGGGGGCATAGGGAGGAAGTCGCCGAGTTGGGCCACCTCGGGAAGGGGCGGGAGGCCGCAGCCGAGGGGGAGGACACCGCCGGGAGCGGGAGGATGGGGCAGTCCCTGTCGGCGGGAGCCGAAAGGGGAGCCGACGTGGGGGCGTCGAACTCCGGGGGAGGAGGAGGCTCCGAGGCGGAGGGACGCCAGAGGGGGAGAGGAGCGGGGGAAGGGGCCACGGCCGTGAGTGAGGGCGGCAACGACGGAAAAGAGAAACGACGACCGGCCGGCACCGAGGAAGGGGGAGCCGAGGCCACCCGAGCCCAGGAGAGGGGTTCGACTCCCGAGGGGGGAGGAACCGACGACGGCTGGGGAGGCGAGGCCGGACCTGTCCGGAGAGGGAGAGCTGGAGGGGGAGGGTCGGGCTGCGGCGGGTGCGGGCGGGTGTCCTCAACCGAGGGGAGGGACGTCACCGCGAGGGCAGCGGCGGACGGAGGGCGCGCTGGAGCGGGGGAGACAGGCTCGACGGAGGGGCTGCCGAAGGGGAAGGAGGCCACCTTCTCCGAGCACAGCGGCGCCGAGGACGCCGATGGGGGCGACGAGGCCAAGGAGGGAAGGGGAGGAGGGAGGGGGAAGCCGCTCGGGAGACCGCCTGCAGCGGCCCAAACGAGGAACCCACCGTGGAAAGGAGCGGCCATCCTCAGCAAGCCGGCCGGCCAAGCCATCGGCCATAAGAGGAGGAGGGGGTGGGGAGTGGCGAGCAAGAGGGCTGGGGCTGCCTCTCGACCCATTAATATATATATATATATATATATATATATATATATATATATATATATATATATATATATATATATATATATATATATATATATATATATATATATATATATATATATGTATATATCGATTTATTTTGGAAAGAGTATATTTTTTATATACTATATATAGTATATAAAAAAATATACTCTTTCCAAAATAAATATATATATATATATATATATATATATAAAAAAAAAATATATATATATATATATATATATATATATATAGAGAGAGAGAGAGAGAGAGAGAGAGAGAGTATAAAATACGAAGATTTTTAAATAAATCGAGATGTCTACTCTTTCCAAAATAAATGCAATTGGACTTCTTTTATACAAATTGACAAATAGTATAAAGCAGCGTTAGAATTAATAAATCGTTAGTGTAATTATTAAACCAGAAAATTGATTAGGACCAATATTAGAGATTGAAACTAGAATACCGTAGAAATGGTTGTATTGGAACTAAGACATTCTCTTAATCAAATATAGGGTTCCGAGGACTAGACTGAGATCCTCCTTCCCTCCATCTTCCCTTTTACAACCTTAATGCAAGTACACTACAGGATTCTAGTTATTTTTCTTTCTTATTACATATTGACACATTGCATCACGGAGTTCTTCCTTATGAACTCAAATATTGACATGGAGATTACGGAGTAGTGTAGCACTCGTGACCAAACTCCCCTTTAAATTATTGTGGATAGCTTAAGCCTTACTTGCACCTATGCCGAAGCCGGATCGTATGCTATAATACAAATTGAATCTACCATCCGGTCATAAGTGTCTACCTATTTAAATCACAATTGTTCATTGTATGAAATATTTTAATTGTTTCCATTGCATCAAATATTTCAATTATTTCTTCGCATCAAATATTTTAATTATTTCAAATATGCATTTTTCAACTATTGCTTAAAATGCTAGAGTTTGGAATTGTGTACTTGTTCATTCCTGATTGGAAACCCAATTTTCACCATATACGAGTTTGAGGATGAAGAGCTATTCTTCAATAGTTATTATGATATATGTCTTGTACCCTGAGGAGTCCCTGGAACCGAACTTGGACAATACTGCCCCGAAGGCACCCGAGTCAGCTACTTAGATAGCTGGAGTTACCTTATTTCCTGCTTTAGCATTTCCCTTTTAGAACAATATTTGAGATTTGTAATAAGTACTTTTATGTTCAACACTTTCCTTAGAAACCTGCATGTTTGTTTGAATGAAAAGTTTTAATTTCCCACAAATTTAGATGTTGTGAGTATGAGTTCTACTTTGATCAGACAACTTACTACCGTCGTCTCACCACGGTGTAGGCTGTGCATAATCCAACTTGACCCAAACATCTTAGGATCGGATCATGACATATTTTTAGTGGTGGCCCATACAGGTCGACAAACAACTTTAGGAAAATTGACTAGAAACAATTAGAACACTTAAAACATTAAAATATTGTGACTCATCACAACATAGGACCGATTTTATTCAAAATATTTTTATGTGTGTAACTTATTTGGATTGTGTTGCTTCTATTGCTTCCTTACCATTCCAGAGAATGGCAAAGGAAAGAACCATCCATTATGGCCATGCTTCTGAGGAGGCTAAATCCTCATAGCACCGGCCCGTAGAATCAGAAATTGGCCCATCTTCATTGCTGCTTACAGCTCATCCCCATCCTCCACCACCTCCCCGCTCTGCGGATGTTTTCGCAGTTCATGTCGCGCCACCCATTCCTCCCAGGACCATGCCACCACCTCCTCCTACTGGTGTGGTCCCACGTGTCATTCCACCTGCACGAGCTATGCCTGTTGACCCTACCTAGCTCCTAAACCTATTTTAGGGCGTTCTAGAGGCCCAGAGAGCCCAAGCTGAGGCTCATCGCCAACAGATCGCAAATATGAGAGAGGGCATCGAGAATGCCCATAATGTTTCCTTAGCTGCCCAAGTGAGAGAAGATGCAACCCCAGATGACCAGAGGCCTGCTGCCCAGGTCAAGGCTGGTACCATAGATAACTTCAAGAATCTGGGACCACGATCCTTTAAGGGAACCGGGGGGCATCATCTATCCTGACGAATGGTTGGAAGACATGGAGCATCTTTTTAGCATTGCTCGACTTCCAGACGACCTCAAGATCGAGGTTGTAGCACTTCAGATGTGGGACCTGGCAAGCATCTGGTTCAGAAACGAACCACGGTTCCAGATCCAGGGGATAGCTTGGAACACCTACAAGAAGCTGTTCAAAAGGAAGTTCTTCCCGGAAGCAGCTCTAAAAGCTATGGAGAGGCATTTCCAAAACTTACGGTAAAAGAACCGTACAATCGACAAATATGCAACAGACTTCAGTCGACTCAGCCGATTTGCCACCTTCCTGGTAGCAGACCCCGTAGATCATGCCAAGAGATATCGTTACGGAATGCGAGAGGAGCTTTGCACCCTAGTTACTGCTAATGGTGCCAAAATATATGAGAAGATGTTGAAGTGGCACGGGAAATCGAAGCTAGCTCGTCTGCTCGTCCCCAGAGAGACTTTCCGTGATCTAGCAACTTCCAGGAAGATTCCAAGAAGCCCAACAATCATAGGCCTCCTTACCCCCAACAGCCTCATCAGCAGCAACATCAGCAGGCCAGGACTCCTAACAAAGCATCCCAGTACCAACAGCAGAAAGCACCCATTTGCACCTACTGCAAGAGGCCCGGACACAATGCAGACATCTGCAGGAGGAGGTTGGGACACTGCCTATCTTATGGGTCTGCCACCTATCAAGTGAAGGACTGTCCTACGACGTTCACTCGGACTGGAGTAGCACAATAGAGGGCTCCACTTCCTACCCAACAACAGTAATTCAGCCATCACCAACATAGAGCCGGACGAGCTTTTGCTTTGCCAGTAAAAGAGCCAGAGCTGGAACCAACTGGAGATATTATCACAGGTTCCATCTTATTACATTCGCATTCTGCCCTAGCATTATTTGATTCTGGATCATCTCATAGCTTTATATCCTCAAACTTTATTTCTGCACACCACTTAGTCACTAGTTTTAGTAAGAGGATATATAGAGTTATGACTGACGGAGGACCCATACCAATTACCTAGACTTATAACTGCCCTATCACCATCTCAGGCCACAAATTCCTAGCACCACTCCTTGTAATGCCACTCCCCAACTATGATATAGTCTTGGAAATAGACTGGCTGAGTGAGCAGCATGCCCTGATAGATTGTCCTGATGTAGTGTCATCTTTAGTCCACCTAGAGAACCCGAGTTCGAGGTTGTTAGAGCACCGAAGAGCATGAGGAGCGTTAGCTACTCATCCATCACCGAGGAGACTGTACCCCTTTACCCATCATAAGAGAATTCATAGATGTCTTCCTCGACAAACTTCTAGGATTACACCATGATCGAGATGTGGAATTCTCTATCGACCTAGTGCCTGGCTCTTCACTTATCTCACAATACTGCTACCGAGTAAATCCGAAGGAGTCCAAGGAGATGAAGGACCAGATCGACGAGCTTAAGGCTCCAGGATTTATCAGGAGTGGCGCTTCACCCTGGGGAGCACCAGTATTATTTGTGCCCAAGTAGGTCGGAACTGTCCGAATGTGCATAAACTACCGGGCTTTGAACAATATCACAATCAAGAACCGATACCCTTTGCCTCGATTCGACGATCTTTTCGATCAGCTGAGCGGAGCGAAGGTGTTCTCGAAGATAGATCTCAGATCCGGTTGCTACCAAGTCAAGGTAAGAGAAGAAGATATACCCAAAATGGCATTCAACACCAAGTATGGACAGTATAAAATTTGGTCTTGTCGTTTGGTCTTACCAATGCCCCTGCAATGTTCATGAATCTCATGAACAAGATCTTCCACAAATATTTGGATCAGTTTGTTGTTGTTGTCATTGACGACATCCTGATCTATTTGAAGACCCCGGAAGAACACGAGGAATACTTGCGAATAGTTTTAGAGACTCTACGACAGAATAAGCTGTACGAAAAACTATCCAAGTGTGAGTTCTTCTTGGACAAGGTGGATTTTCTAGGCCATATTGTCATATGAGATGGCATCTTAGTGGATCCAAAGAAGATAGCGGCCATCGAGAAGTGGTCGACACCATGTTCAGTTACAGAAATCGGGAGCTTTTTCGACTTAGCAGGTTACTACAGGAAGTTTGTGAAGGACTTCGCCAGGATAGCTGAACCTATGATGAAGCTAACAAGGAAGAACGAGGAGTTCGTCTGGACGAAGGCTTGCCGGACATCATTCGAGGAACCGAAGAAGATACTTACAATAGCGTCGATCTTATCACTATCCTTCAGGCATCGATGGATTTTCGATCTATAGTGATTCTTTCGGTAAGGGCTTGGGTTGTGTTCTTCAGCGGCATAGAAAAGTAATTGCTAATGCATCTCAGCAATTACGGACTCACGAGAAAAACTATCACATACATGACTTAGAGCTGGCAGCAGTCATCTTCACCCTGAAGCTTTGGAAGTACTATCTGTATGGCGAGAGAGTAAAGATATTTACTGACCATAAAAGTCTTCAATATGTCTTTACTCAGAAGGAGCTCAACATGCACCACAGGCGATAGTTGGAGCTTATGAAGGGTTTTGATATCTACCTGTAATACCATCCGGGAAAGGCTAATGTGGTCGTCGATGCACTTAGCCGATACCTGATGGAAATGTTCTTGACAACGGACCAGTATTTACTTGAAGACATAGAGAATCTTGGATTGGAGATTGTTTTGCCAGAGGAAGAAATGAAGATGTTGGGACAGGAAGCTATTGTACCAGGAGTTGATGCACCAATGATGCATTTGCAAGTACAGTCCAGTCCGATAGATAGATCAAGGAGACTCAATTCCAAGATGAGGCACTTTGCAGACTTAGAGACCAAGTGTTATCAGGAATACTTGACGATTTTTTCGACAGCAGACGACAGAACATTGAGGCACGACAAGAGACTTTGTGTGTCCACCGGAGATTCGAGAGATGAACTGATACAGGAAGCACATCGATCATAACATTCCATCCATCCAGGAGCAAACAATATGTATAGGGATATGCGAGCAAAAGTATGCTGGTATGGAATGAAGAGAGACGTGCCCAGATTCGTTTTCAGGTGCTTGATCTGCCAGTAGGTGAAGGCAGACAGACAGAGGCCAGCAGAACTTCTACAGCCGCTTACTATTATAGAGTGGAAATAGAAGCACATCTATTCGTTCCCAAGGAGAGAATGATGTCATTTGGGTTATTGTAGACAGACTGACTAAGTCTGTCCACTTTATCCCCTTTAAGGTTGGTTTATCAACCGAGAAGTTGACAGCTTTATACATGCAATACATAGTCCGGATACATGGAGTTCCGATAAGCATTGTATCGGATCAGGACAGCCGCTTTACTTCCTATTTTGGAAGAGCTTGCATGATAGTCTGGGGACTCAACTGAAGTTCAGCACCGCTTATCACCCGTAGACCGACGATCAATTGGATATGACCAATCAGACGCTAGAAGACATGTTGAGGTCTTACGTCTTAGATGTTGGCGGATCTTGGGAAGACCATTTTTACTTGGTAGAGTTCTCTTACAATAATAGCTACCAAGCCAGCATCGGCATAACACCGTTCAAAGTATTATATGGACGTCGTTATCACATTCTATTTGCTTGGGACGACGTAGGAGACAGAGTCATGCTCAGACCAGAGATAATTACAGTAGCTGCAGACAAGGTAAAGATGATCAGGGACAGATTCAGGATTGCCCAAGATCGTTAGAGTCATTGGGTCGACAGCAGTCGTCGGCCATTCGATTTCGAAACAGGAGATAGTGTATTTGTCAAGATCTCTCCCACCAAAGGAACCATTACGTTTGGAAGAGCTAGAAAGCTTAGTCCCAGATACATCGGCATGTTCGAGGTATTAAGCCGAGTTGGAGAAGTGGCGTATCGGTTGGCACTACCACCTAATCTTGAAGGCGTGCACAACGTCTTCCATATTTCGTAGCTGAAGCATTATATTCCAGATTCGAGCTATATTTTGGACCATTCGATTGGAGATTGGTCCCAATCTTACAGTATTAGAGCAGCCAGTGGAGATATTATACCGCACGGAGAAGAAGTTGAGGAATATTATGATTCCGCTAGTCAGAGTAGCATGGTGTCACCACTCTCCAGGCAAGTCTACCTAGGAACGAGAGGCTGACATGAGGGAGAAATACCCTCACCTGTTTTGAGGTATGACTTGATGGAACTGGGGATTCCCATGATCCCTAGTTTGGTGTGCGTATTGATCGATAGAAGTTTAACAGATCTAAGACATGTTCTAACCCTTCATAGAGGAATTAGGGTTCACGAATTATACCTACGATGGGAAGAAGAAGACACTATATATCCCGTAACCTCGAGCAGTCATGACCCCAAGATCTTTTGCACGTATTCCTTCCCCGGGTTGGACATCGTGTAGGCGACGATGTTCCAACATTTTCTTCTCTTTGGCAGCCCTCCTTTTCTCTCCTTACGCGAATCACGAATTTAGAAAAAGCTTTTTATTTTGATAATATCATAACGACCAGAGAATAGAAGATATATAAGGCTACGACAGGGACCATGAGGAGAAATTAGGGTTAGATCTCCTAACGGATCTGGGTATCCCGTGTTCATCCCGAACACACAACCCAAGCCCATTAACAATAGCTCGGTCCACTAAAGAGCTATTGTTGTACTACCTTCCTAATCCCAAATTATGATTGTGGGCTCCTTTTATTATATGCTCGTTTGGCTCCCTATGTTAAGATATCGAACGTCCGTCGATCAAATTAAGTTATTGACAACTATATTAATCGACATCTTTTATCCTTAGGTAGTACCACTCAACTTTATTTGTCATGTCAGATATAATCCACCTGCAGGGTTTACATGACAATCCTTATGAGCTCCTTAAGGGGACATGGATTCCTTTTATAAGCAATAGTCCATCATACATACAATGTTATTACCCAATTCATAGAGGTTGTTGACCCATCATGAATCTAACTCTTTTATGAGTCAAAGTAATGCATATTGTATATACATGTCTGTTATTATATCCGGATTAAGAGCACAAGCATCCATAATAACAGAGGTATTTGTTCTCTTATGTAGTCAGTACAAAAAGAACAACCTTAAGTGATCCTGTTCAATACACACAAAGTGTACTAGTGTAAACCTATAGTCAAGATAAACTAATACCAGATTACACTACAACCTTTCCAATAGATTGTCCAAGTCCAACTAGGTTGTGAACTTTTTATATATTCTATAGAAAACTGATAATATGATCTTCTGTGTGACACCACATACCATATTATTAGTTATTGTTGATGTTTAGTCTTTATAGTTATTTAGACTTCTTGATAACTTATCATGCTTAGACTGTGATTGAGTATTATCATATCTTTATACTTGTCCTCCATTCGAAGTTGAGATCTATGATAGGTATATTATATCACTGTGTGAGTTGTTAGTTAGCAACCTAGAACAATGTTCTACGTAAATTTTGTGGCATAAGCTGGACGCTGTTACGCACTCGTGCCCCTACACTGGGTGCGGGTCGTGACATGTTTTTAGTGGTGGCCCATGCAGATCGAGATTCGTATTTGTGCGATGTCGTGGTAGTACGACAATTTAGTTGTACTGTTGCGTGCCTGCGATAGTAAATAAGGAATAGGCTTTATAGTGAGAGGAAACTCAATCACAGTTAGGACTTCCTGAGAAGATTCCTGGGACGACCCTTGAGAATCTCATTATAAACTCTCTCGAAATTCGATTCCAAATTTTTTTTGCCTACTTTATTTTGTTCGTTGTTGAATTTGATTCTTGGTGTTCATTGTTGACTTGATTTTCTACCAAGATAAATCTTATGGGCTAAGTTGCCTTGATTATCGGATCTAGAGTTTTTTGCAGCCATATTAGCTAGCATGGAGAAGACATAGAGTCTGATTTTGGATATATTTCTTGGGTTGTGGAAATTTAAAATTTTTGCAACCAAACATGCGATAATGCAAAAAAATTTAGATACCATAATTCTAGAGGTATGTACCTTAGTTGTGGAACCATTGGTTTATCGCAACCATACTTACAGGCGTGACGAGGATTCTGGTAACATGATTCTGGATAGACGGGTATGGTTATCAGATTGCAGGATAGAAACCCTATAGATGGTACCCTAGTATAATGGAAGGATGTTACTTAAGTATCATGAAGTAGAGAGAGGAAGCTAGGCCACCTGTGGCGCAGCATCATGTCCCACACCATCAGAGGGATATACCCCAGAGGGGCAGGGTATTTGTGCTGACGGTCGAGAAGACCGATTCTACAAGTGATGGGTTAATGGGTCTGTCTTTTTCCTGTCTTTCTTTTCCATTTTTTCGTATGATTCTATTAGTACCTGTTAGGATATTTGTGCTGTGCTATATAGTGTAGTGACCATGTTCGAGACTATGAAATTACGACCAGTAGGACCATAATTTTGCATGATTTTAGATAGAAATTTTCTTGACTCTGATTGTCGGGGGTTTGACCTAGAAGGAGTACGACCAACTTTAAATTTTGAGGAAAAAATTTTTCTAGGAGGGTAAATTTGTCACCATCACATTCTAGGACAAGGATATTTTGGTAATTGGTAAATTTTTTGATTATTTTAATATTATTTAATTAATGATTTGTGTTAATGTCATTAATTGGTAAAACCTTAGAACCACATTGAATAGTTGTTAGCCATTGCCATAGAGACTTGGTGGGATTTGATAACTAAGTTAGACTATGATCTAGCTAATGTGACATTTAGACTCTAATAGTTGGTTTAAACCATAAGCTATATTGAGCCTTTCCTTAAAAGGCCTTAAAATGACAACTAGGAAAGCCTTTTTAGCATTTCACCCTAACCAAGCCCTAGCCAACCTCATGGCCGGCCATAAGGAGACCCTTTTTTTGCCTATTTAAGTAAACATTGCCTCATTCTTCCTCTTTTCATTACAAACCCTAATCCTAATTTGTGTTCTTCTTCAAATTGTCTCCAACATCCAAATTAAGTCCAAATTCCCTCAAACAAATTGTAAACTCTTCCCTTGAAGAGAGGAAGCCTTGATTGCCAAGCTTGGGAGCATTTGGAGCAATTTGACCATTGGAGCTTGGTAGAGATCTAGATCTAGAAGTTTTTCATTGAGAATCCATCTCTCAATTGGTAAGAGCCCTCTAAACCCTCTAATTTTCATTTCTTAATATAGATGCATTCATTTAGGGTTCCCTTTGCATTAGGAATGATTTGGATCAAGTTCGGATTCATTTGAGGTCCGTACTACGAGAGTATCGGATACGCACACCAAGTGTTTTGTGAAATAACCCTTAGGGTTTTTGTTACTTAAAGTTCATATATAATTAGGTATTTATAATGCTTATGTATGATGTTAGAGATGTGAGATGTTGGCAGAGATTTGGATTTGTTTTGGTCGATCAATTTGGCTGTCGAGACTTGGTTCATATGTTAGCTCCCTGATTCTGTGTTATCCGGTGAAGGCTTTTGTTGTAGTTCATAATTCACGGCATTTCCATATTTCTTCTACTGTGCGAACCACCCTTTAATTCTGAAATGTTCACTTCCAGGAATAGGCTCTGTCCACCTAACTGTGTGCAACCATATGCATACAGTCTCTGCAGTTACATTTGAACCACTGTGTGTTCATTTTGTCCACTGCACATGCTTGCATATGAACACCCAAGGTTCTGCCATTCGAATCCCTTGTCGAGGCCTTTACATGTATTGGTCCTGCACACCTTGGTATAGTCCAGTCCACTGCTTACATTAGATGTCTTGTTCTCTTTGGGTTTTTGTACATATATAGGTTCTATCCTCTATTTACATCTAACGTTCTGTCCCACTTCATCTATAGTTTTTCAGTTACTATAGCATTTAGGTTCTTCATTAGTATCAGCCCTATTCGAACTTTGATGTTCAGCCTCAGGGAGACTTGAGTTTCAGTCCATTGGATCCCTGTCTCAACCTAGTAAATGGATGGGGATATGTTGGTATCACTCCCATACTAATCATCCTGCCCACCTCATTTACATTTATTCAGTCCCCTACATCATTCAGTTTCGGTCCTATAAGTTGAAGAGGGGCTTGGTTTACTGTGATACCCACCTCTGTTCTACATTCTACCATGTACAGTCCAGTAGAACATCAATATTTATGTCCACTACTGCATTCCAAATTGTTTGTCCTGCATGTCCTATTGATCCTGAACATTGGTTCAGTCATACAAGAGTGCAGGACACGTGTACTTTACCATATCTGCTCTCTTGAACACTTTGTATGTATGATTGTCCTACACTTCATTGATTCAAACACCCCACAACTTCACTACATCATGCTTCAGTCAATTACCTATCATACTCGACAAGTTGACCCCTCAACCTATACTTGGTTCATGTTGCCCAGGTCATTGCATTAGCTTACTGCTAATTTATTAGGTTCACTGTTGTCCTTAAATATGTAGGAGTCAGTTAGGATAAATAGGAAGTTAGTAATGGGAATTAGAGACATGTGGGATAGTGAGTTAGTGAGTTGATTTGTTAGATACATTAATGTATCAGTACTTTGTGTATGTGAATGAGTAGTGTGGGTTATTAGTAGGATAGTAGTGATATGTTAGTTCAGATGATTGGGGGTTTGAGAGGTTAGAGTATTAGTAACCTATAGTGTATCCTAGTATGTTAGAGGTTTAATATAGGGATATGAGTAGTGTATGTTAGATTTTGGCTAGGATACATGTTATTAGAGATTGTGACTTGGAGAAGAGAGGTATCAGTCTGTCATGCCCCAGAATTAGAATACTGGAGAGCGAGGGACAGACATATCCAGCTACGTACCTTGAAGTGAATCCCATCTCGCAATACGGTCACGGCTGTCTAGATGCATGAGGGTTTATCTACAAGCCAACAGTCACTTATGGTCAAGAACAAGCCTAGTATATCAATCTTAAGCAAGCAAGTAATTGTTACAAGATGTAAGATCATCATAAATACAAAGTAAGGCGTCCCAAATATTACATATTCAGATGATCATGAAGCTAGTCGTACAAAATGCGAAGACTAGCAAGAGTTTAAGTCATACATGATCAACCCTAGGATTTGTCAATCATGTTACAGCCCTTAGGTAGACAGAAATAAAGTTTCAACACTAGCTAACACTTGCTCGACGGTTAAACGCCTCAAAAGAATAATTTATAATTGAGTGGGAGAGCAAAAAAAATCCACTCGTTGCCAGGGTTGCGTCTAGTGTTTACTATCTGGCTGGAAGGCTGGAAGATCCTCGGGAGCTACTCTGAAATCTGGCCAAACAAAATCAGCTGGGTCAGACCCCAGAAAGAGTAAGTGCTACAAGGGAGGCTTCACTTAAGAACTAAAACCAGCATGTCAGAACATAAACAAGAATAATAACAAGAAGACATGAAATGTAAATAAGGCAAAAAATGACGAGAGGACGAAGAACTATTCTGGAAGCCAGGTTACAATCCTTAAACCAAATAAGGACCGGGGTTGTAACCCTTCGCCTGAACAGAACCAGGTCTCTAGCCATTTAATGCTAAGTGTAAAGCGTAAGCATGTCCTGAGATAGCCATGTACTGGATCTAGACAGGATTGGACTCCATCCAACATTTACGGCCAAGTAAAGAGTACGCTTGATACTTTAACTAACTAGGGTTATCACAAACCTAGTTACTAGCAAGATGTAATGAGAAGTTCCAACAGCCACAAGCCCTACAGACTTAATCCAGGTTATACCACAAGCCCTACAGACTTAATCCAGGTTATCCAGTTGCAAGTTGAGAGAGTTGGATTAGGTGACTTGGAGGTGTAACACATGACAGTGTGCTGGAAATGTGCCCTACTCGATGGCAGGCTACAAGTCCAATTAAAGCGCCTAGATAACGGGACTACATGTAGCTGGAAAATCTCTTCATGAACTTCTTGATCAATCTAGTCATTATCCTAGTCAGATTCAGTATAAATCCCTGACCGT
Source organism: Iris pallida (assembly GCA_029216955.1). Taxonomy (NCBI): domain Eukaryota; kingdom Viridiplantae; phylum Streptophyta; class Magnoliopsida; order Asparagales; family Iridaceae; genus Iris; species Iris pallida. The sequence goes on from JANAVB010030219.1 coordinate 12,034,225, forward strand.
GGTAACCAGGAATTCATATCCTAGACATGATACAAAACGAGACATGTAGCTTATACAAGCACAAACACCCATGGTGTCAAGACAAGAGTTACTTAGCAAGTCAATATAGCCGTCACAACAGCATATCAAGATTATCATGTTGGGTTTATTTGTCAAGAGTGCGCCATGATGGGCCAATATCATGTATTATCATGTCAATGTTACTTATTAAGAGTGCGCCACAACGGTCCACTATCATGTCATGTTACTTGTTATTTGTTAAGAGTGTGCCTTAACAGGCCACTATCGTGTTCTATCCTTATATTATCATGAGTGAGAGAAACATGCATAAAATAGCTAGTAACATATTCTTGAAGCCAAGGAAAAGATCTACAACTTTTATGTTGAGAGTTGGAAGAAATTATGGCCATAAATCAGCCAAATAGGGCATAAAATAGCCAAAAACAGCCAAAATATACACTATGCAGCACTATACATCTATGCGGACTGGCACAATGCGGCCAGGCACTATGCATCCATATGGACTGGCACTATACGGCCATGCACTATGCATCCATGCGGACTGGCACTATACGGCCATGCACTATGCATCCATGCGGACTGGCACTATACGGCCAGATACTATGCATCCATGCGGACTGGCACTATGCGGCCAGGCACTATGCATCTATGCGGACTGACACTATGCATCCATGCGGACTGACACTATGCGGCTAGGTACTATGCATCCATGCGGACTGGCACTAGGCACTATGCATCTATGCGAACTGGCACTATATGGTCAGGCACTATGTATCCATGCGGACTGGTATATGCATCGTCCCAGCCAAAACCAGGTCAGATGAACATAGAAGATGTCCAAATTTTATTTGGCCATAACTTTCTCAAACAAGTCGAAATCTAACTTTTTAAATGTCCATTTTGGGTAAAATCAAATTATTTATAACATAGAACAATCAAAACTTGAAAATAATGAAGTTTGGTAGATCAAAACCCAAGAAAACCGAAAAGGGTACAAATTTAGATCTACAAAAATCCATCCGTCTAAACCAAAACTCCAAGTTCTAAAGATGCTTAGAATCATGTAGAGAAGAGGATAGAACAATAAAATGGAAGATCCATCATGAAGCAAGTTGCACTTGCGTAAGCTCTCTAGGTTGGTGGGAGAGTAATGGAGGAAGAAGAAGAAGTAATGAATGAAGAGAGAGAAATAAGGGGTGGTTGGGCTTTAAAGGGGGAGGGTTTTCTCATAATAAACCAAGTCCAATCAAACCAAGCCAAACCAAAATAAACTAAGCCAAGTCATGACCAACCAAGACTAGGCTAGCAAGTTAAGTCCAACTACGGGTCACCTGACAAACGTCAGAGATCTCGTATACGCATACAAAAATACGTATAACGGGAAATGGGAGTGACAACTCTACCCACCTTAAAAGAATTTTGTCATCGAAATGTAATCAAGAGGCTAGAGATGTCGGAGCATGCTATATTAATCATAAGCAAGCTACAACGAGCAGTCAATCAAGCAATCATTCATGCAAGCAAGAAATTAAAAGCATAATGCATAAGGAAGACATTGTACCTTATGAGTCAAACAGGTGTGGATATCGCGAGCGGATATCATCCCCACGCTCCTACGTTGACTCACCTAAAGAGTGGTGACCTCAAGCAACACGGACTATACTAATAGTCTTGTTCTTGAGTACCTTCTCTCTTCGGTCCAATATAGATACGGGCCTTTCCTCATACGAAAGGTTGGTACCAACAATAAATTTCGAATGATCAAGGTATGGCTCGGATTCGGGATATACCGTCGTAATTGGGATACAAGGAACACGTCATGTACCTCACGTAACGACGGCGGAAGAACGAGACGATAGGACACATCACCTACTCGCTCGATGTAATCCCCCTTCCCAAAATTTTAATATATTTTTTATTTTATTTTATTGAATTATGATTTTTAGGATTTTATAAATAATTAATTATTTAATTATTACGGTAGATGACTTTAGTAATGGTCAGGGATTGGAGTACAAGGTGACTAGAAATTATGGCACGAATAGTGCAGTGGCGTGCCTTGACTAGTGTATTAGTCATAGTAGGGATGGCTGAGCCATAAGTGTGTCCTAACTAGGAAAACTAGGCTAAGTTGCAACTTAAACCCCATAGATGATCTAATTATTTATTTATTAAAATTATGACTTCTATGGGACCCGGTTGTACCAATTTAGCCCAAACTGGACCCAAACCAAAGCTGAATCCATGTAGACATGTAGTGCGTCCAGAGACGTGCTTTAGGTGTATTTTGTTACATGTGTATATATTTCCGTATTTGACTTTAATGGCTAATAAATAAGTTTCCCATATATTGTTATATCTAAAATATAAATGTTATTATTTAAATGGTTATTTATTTTGGAAGTACTATGAACAGAGTTTCTTAAAATGTTCTTCTTAGATTTTAGGGAATTTAGGTCACACATATATACACTTGTGCATATGTATAAGTATACTTATGATATACAAAATTAGACTTTATATAAATGCATATATGCATCACGATCAAATTGTATATATATATATATATATATATATATATATATATATATATATATATATATATATATATAAAAATTAAGTAATCACAAATATTGTGATTATAGATTATGCTTGAAATAAGTTTATTGCTTATTTTGTGATTTATAATCACAATATTGGTGATTACTTAATTTATATACTAATATATATATATATATATATATATATATATATATATATATATATATATATATATATATATATATATATATATATATATATATATATATATATATTAATAAGAAAAGAAAACACACACACCTCTAGTCCACCGCAGTGGCATCAAACCCGACCCCCACCCTTTAAAACCAAACGGTGGGCCTAACCCCAGGAAGCCAACCCTCTTTTGTTGGAACCAAACCTGTGTATATATATATATATATATATATATATATATATATATATATATATATATATCGAGAAGGAAAGGAGACCGCGCAAAACCCTAACCCGACTCCTATCTACAACAGCCGTCACCACCATCGCGCCCAACCAGCTGGACCGCCGGCGCGTACTCCTGGACCGTCGTGCGCGGCTACGCGAGTCGCCAGAGGCCGCACGCGCGCGAGTAAAGCAGAGCAGCGACAGCAGCAGTAGTGCACCGGAGTGCCATATTTTCAGGTATAATACTCCCTCGTTTCATCATCAATTTTTGAACTAATTGGTTCATTAGAAAGACAACCTATACAAATCAAAGTCCTTTCAAATAATTTTTATTTTAATGCCCTAGATTGTACAAGAAATTGACTCAAAAATCGACGAAAACTGTCTCAAAACTAGACATGATTTGGTTCCAGGTACCCAACTTGGAAGGCAGTTTTTTGCCAAACCAAGGCGATTCTTCAAAACCTATTTGAACAGACTTAAAGACTACATATACGGGATTAGAACCCTACTGTCACTTTTAATTTTATTTAATTTCATGTCTTGTGAATTCTATTGTGTTTTTGCATTGCCGTCGATTTGTGTGCTTGTTCCATTCCTGACTGGAAACCAATATTTTCAAGTTGGTTGTGGCTTCACTTAGCATGAGAGATACAGATGTACTTGCAGACCAAAACCAAGAAAGTAGATAGATGTGATATCATTTTCATTACTTGTAAGAACTTTGTACTTTTCTTTAAATATAAATCTTGTAATAATTTGTAGATTTGATTAAATAATGTGAATGAGCAATGAATGTTGTATTATATGAATTTGAGCATCTTGGCCATGACAGACAACGTTCTACCGCCAACTCTGCGGCGTAGGCTGTCTTGGACACGTCTCGTATCCGAAAAGTGGGTGCGGGTCGTGATAAGTTCTTGTGGTTGCCCATGCAGGCAAGTTTTTGCAAATTGTGCGAACTCGTGGTGGTACCATATTAGTCGTACTACTGCGAGCCTGCGACTAGAAAATGCTCATTCGCAACTAAGAGTAAATCAATTTTAAGAGAAAGGTTAGGACTAGGAGTCCCTAATTTAAATTGACATTTGGGTAGTTAAGGTTGCTACATAGGTCTCACTAGATGACTTTCATAGAAGGATACACTATCATATTTTGATTCGACGGTATTTCTCAGGAGGGTAGATCCGTAACATCTTCCCGAAAGTTTGAAAAAATCTTTTTATTTATTTGTTTGAATTAAAATATGATTTTAGAATTTTATAAATATTTAGTATAGATGGCCTTAGTCACGGTTAAGTTTCGGAGTGCAAGATAACCAAAAAATTTGGCACTGAGAGTGTGGTCGAGTGCTTTGACTAGTGGTTTAGCCATGGTAGAGGAGGCCGAGCCATAGGTGTGCACTAACTAAGAAAATCAGGCCAAATCATGACAAACCTAGGAATAATTTAATTACTTATTATTAAGATTATTGGCTTTTAGAAGACCTGGTTGCTCCAAACTAGCCCGAACTCAACGCAAGTCCTGGTGGTCATGTAGTACGACCAACTCCATGAAGATATATAGATGTGTATATTGGTAGTCCATTTCTAGTATTATGAATATTTTCTATAAATTATATATTAAATATAATATATGTATTATTGCTATTTAAATTTATATTTTACTTAGAAATATGATAACCTTCTCTTAGAATGTTATTTTAGGATTTTTGGGATTTACTTAGGCTATACATATATATTTGTGTATAATTATATTCATAATAGGTAAACATAGTGCTTTACACCTATTTTTCCTCGACCTTGAATATTAGAGAAATATAAATTTAAGCTTATATTTCTTTTGCCTTCGGTCATTTTCTCCCTAATCATGATCATTTGTACAACTTTATCATATGTCTTTTCTAAACATCGTCATATCATAAGTTCGTATCACTTATATTCTTTTCCTTGGACCTAAATTTTAATATATTTTTTATTTTATTTTATTGAATTATGATTTTCAAGATTTTATAAATAATTAATTAGTTAATTATTACGGTAGATGACTTTAGTAATGGTTAGGGATTGGAGTACAAGGTGACTAGAAATTGTGGCACGGATAGTGCAGTGGCGTGCCTCGACTAGTGTATTAGCCATAGTAGGGATGGCCGAGCCATAAGTGTATCCTAACTAGGAAAACCATGCCAAGTTGTGACTTAAACCCCATAGATGATTTAATTATTTATTTATTAAAATTGTGACTTCTATGGGACCCGGTTGTACCAATTTAGCACAAACTGGACCCAAACCAAATCTGAATCCATGTAGACATGTAGTGCGTCCAGAGACATGCATTTAGGTGTATTTTGTTACATGTGTATATATTTTCGTATTTGACTTTAATGGCTAACAAATAAATTTCCTATATACTATTATATCTAAAATATAAATGTTATTATTTAAATGGTTATTTATTTTGGAAGTACTATGAATAGAGTTTCTTAAAATGTTCTTCTTAGATTTTGGTGATTTTAAGTCACACATATATACACTTGTGCATATGTATAAGTATACTTATGATATACAAAATTAGACTTTGTATAAATACATATATCCATCACAATCAAATTGTCTATATATATTAGTATATAAATTAAGTAATCACCAATATTGCGATTATAGATTATGCTTGAAATAAGTTTATTGCTTATTTTGTGATTTATAATGTGCAGGTGTATATCATTATATATATATATATATAACCATTTAAAAAAAAAAAAAAAAAAAATATATATATATATATATATATATATATATATATATATATATATATATATTTATTTATTTATATATATATATATAAATAAAATAATATATATATATATATATATATATATATATATATATATATATATATATATATATATATATATATATATATATATAAATATATATATATATATATATATATATATATATATATATATATATATATAATATATATATAAAATATATATATAAAAAATATATATATATATATATAATTTGATCGTGGTGCATATATGTATTTATATAAAGTCTAATTTTGTATATCATAAGTATACCTATACATATGCACGAGTATATATATTTGTGACCTAAAATCACCAAAATCTAAGAAAAACATATATATATATATATATATATATATATATATATATATATATATAAAATATATATATATATATATATATATATATATATATATATATATATATATATATATATATATATATATATATATATATATATTATATGCAGATATATATATTAATAAGAAAAGAAAAACAAAAGAAAAGAAAACACACACCCCCCAAGTCCACAGTATATATATATATATATATATATATATATATATATATATATATATATATATATATATATATATATATATATATATATATTAATAAGAAAAGAAAAAGAAAAGAAAAAGAAAAGAAAAGAAAACGCACACACCCCAAGTCCACAGTAGTGGCATCAAACCCGACCCCCACCCTTTAAAACCAAATGGTGGGCCTAACGCCAGGAACCCAACCCTCTCCTATTGGAACCAAACCGATGTATATGTATATATATAGATCGAGAAGGAAAGGAGACCGCGAGAAACCCTAACCAGACTCCTATCTACAACCGTCGCCACCACCATCGCGCCCCACCAGCTGGACCGCCATTGCGTACTCCTGGACCGCCGTGTGCGGGCACGCGAGTCGTCGAAGGCCGCATGCGCGCGAGTAAAGCAGAGCAGCGACAGCAGCAGTAGTGCACCGGAGTGCCATGTTTTCAGGTATAATACTCTTTCGTTTCATCATCAATTTTTGAACTAATTAGTTCATTAGAAAGAAAACCTATACGAGTCTAAGTCCCTTCAAATAGTTTTTATTTTAATGCCCTAGATTGCACAAGAAATTGACTCAAAAATCGACGAAAACTGTCTCGAAACTAGACAAGATTCGGTTCTAGGTACCCAACTTGGAAGGCAGTTTTCTGCCAAACCAACGCGATTCTTGAAAACCTATTTGAACTGACTTGTAGCTACATATACTGAATTAGAACCCTACTTTCACTTTTAATTTTAGTTAATTAAATAGTAAGATTAATCGGTTTGAAAATTATGAGAAACCATAAAATTTTGTTTTGAATTTTTAGAAAAACTTCCCGATACGACGTGCGTCCCGTCAATCCGGGCAATATGGTCGCGAACCGAAAACATTGAAAGGTGCGTAATAGCTTCATGGACGTGTGGGCTTTGACGGAATTCAAATTGGTTGCGCGTTCGCGACGAATTTGATGTGTATCCGTCAAAATTCACCGTATCGGCCTCCTTTGCAAAATTCTCAATTACTTTGTGCACGTTAGTCAGATCGAGACTAAACTTGCGCCAACAGGACCGTATCATTTTTATTATCCTGTATGCCAAGTTTGGTCTGATTCTGAGACAGTTGATCGGATCACCGTTTTGTAGGCCCCACGATCCGACTCAACGGGCGATTTTGTGCACAGCCCGCCGGAATCCAACTTTGAACATACGGTTGTGTTCGTATCAGAAAATCGAACCTATTAACATATAGTTTGACGACTTTAGAGACCATAGTCTTTGGCACGCTTTTTGGTGCAAAGCGGGTCCAACGGCGGACACCGTTTTGACCCAAAATTATCGTTTTGCCCGTGTCCAGAATTGAACTTAAGGACAGACAATTCTAGCTAATTAGACTATTCTGAAAACGTTGGTAATATTTATTTCAGCATCCGGAGACTTTTGCATGTGTTGACTGTTGTGGCTCACTGAGTAGTATAGTATTATCGGTTTCACCAGCAAAGGACCACAGGCAATTGCACTTTCTGATTGCTTTTCGATTCATAGTAGTTTATACACTTCATGTTTATACATATGTTATCCTGTTTCTTGACACGTGGTTACACGGATTAGATCATGGATCGCTATTTACTGTATTTTGTGATTATCATGTTTTCGTGTTTTGTGACTTATTCGAGTCCATGGGTACTAGTCGGGAGAAAAAATATCTTAGTAGACATGTGGACTACCCAGAACTATCTCCCATGTCTTTCGTGGAGAATAGCAGCTGCACACGACACGTGCAGGGTGCCAAATTTACCTCTAGTCGTTCACATGTCGAAACTGATATTTCAAAACACATAGATAGTTGTCTTTTATTTGTTTCCTTGTTTTCTTCACCGCTTGCCATGACATCAGTTGCTTGCTAGTTTTCATTTCACATATGTTATTTTCATGTCTTGTAAATTCTATTGTGTTTTCGTATTACCGTCAGTTTGTGTGCTTGTTCCATTCCTGACTGAAAACCAATATTTTTAGGTTAGCTGTGGCTTCACTTAGCATGGGAGATACGGGTGTACTTGCAGACCAAAACCTAGAAAGTAGATAGATGTGATATCATTTTTATTACTTGTAAGAACTTTGTACTTTTATTTAAATGTAAATCTTGTAATAATTTGTAATTTTGATTAAACAATGTGAATGAGCAATGAATGTTATATTATGTAAATTTGAGCATCTTGGTCGTGACAGACAGCGTTCTACTGTCGACTCTGCGGCGTAGGCTGGCTTAGACACGTCTCGTATCTGAAAAGCGGGTGCGGGTCGTGACACTCGAGAATGTCAAACGACCCTATATACCTAGGACTAAGCTTTCCTCGTACGCCGAATCGAATGACGCAACGGGTAGGCGAGATCCTAAGGAACACGTGGTCGTCGATTAAAAACTCAAGGGAGGACACCGATAAGAATCGACCCAATGGCGTTGGCGATCTTGGGCAACTCGAAGATGATATCTGACTTCTCTGACCACCTCGATTGTCTGTGTAACCATCTCTGGACCAAGCATCTGCCTCTCACCTATATCATTCCAGGCTAACGGGGATCTGCACTTCCTGCTATACAGTACTTCAAAGGGTGCCATCTGGATACTGGCCTGGAAACTGTTGTTATAGGATAACTTCACTAGGTACAGGTGATCTTCCCACGAACCATCGAAGTCCAGCGTACAAGATCGCAACATATCTTCAAGAATTTGAATCGTGCGTTCTGATTGACCATCTGTCTGCGGATGATATGTTGAACTGAACTTGAGACGAGTCCCCAAACTTACTTGAAAACTCTACCAAAAGTGCGATGTGAATCTTGAATCTCTGTCTGATATGATACTAACTGGCACTCCATACAATCTGACAATTTGCTTGAGGTACATCTCTGCTAGCTGATCCGTCGACTGACCAATTCTAAAGGAGAGAAAATAAGCTACCTTCGTGAGACGATCAACTATAACCCAGATATCATCTCTCCCAGCTGGGGATCTAGGTAACCCAGTTACAAAATCAATGGTAATGTTCTTCCATTTCCATTCTGGGATCGGTAAAGGTTGAAGAAGTCCAGCTGGTCTCTGATGTTCAGCCTTAACTTGTTGGTAAACTAAACATCGGGAGACAAATCAGGCTATCTCCCTTTTCATGTTATTCCACCAGAAATACTGACGAATGTCTCGGTACATCTTCGTACCACCGGGATGAATTAAATACTGAGAAATGTGAGCCTCTGCCATGATCTCCTGTCTGATATCACCACTGGGTACACAAAGACGCCTCCCATGTCGGAGTGTACCATCCTCATGAATGCATAACTCTGCTCTCCGTCCTGCTACACATTCTGCTCTAAGCCACTGAAGCTTAGAATCCGTTGATTGTGCCATTTTGATCCTCTCAACTATACTGGACTGAACTTGCATGTTGGCTATCAATGCCACATTAGTAGGAAGAACTATCTCTATCCCCATCTTCTGAAGGTCTGCTAATAACTCTGGTTATGTTGTTAGAAAATAAACTCCAGCTCTTCTGCTCAATGCATCTGCTACTATGTTGGCCTTCCCAGGATGATACTACAGGTTGATGTCATAATCTACAAGCAGCTCTAGCCATCTCCTCTGACGCATGTTAAGATCCTTCTGAGTAAACACATACTTAAGACTCTTGTGGTCGGTAAAAATCCACACCCAATCTCCATACAAATAATGCCTCCACAACTTAAGTGCAAAAACTACCGCTGCTAATTCCAAGTCATGGGCAAGATAATTCCTCTCATGGTCACGAAGCTGACGTGACGTATAAGCGACTACCTTACCATGTTGCATCAAGACACATCCCAATCCTCTGTCTGAAGCATCACAATAAATAAAAATTCTCCAGTCCCATCTGGAAGAGTAAGAATGGGGGCCGTCATCAATCTCTTCTTTAACTTTTTGAAGAAACTCTGGCACTCTGCTGTCCAAGCAAATTATACATCCTTACGGGTCAACCGCATCATGGGCACTGAAATCCGAGCAAAATCTGATACGAACCGCCGGTAATAGCCGGCCAATCCTAGGAAACTTCAAACTTCTGTGACGGTGCTGGGAATTGTCCATATCTCTATAACCACTATCTTCTGGGGGTCAACTTCCACTCCACCTCTACTGATGATATGACCTAAGTACGAAATGTGATCAAGCCAAAATTTGCACTTACTGAACTTCGCAAACCTGGTGTTCCCTGAGAATCTGAAGAACTACACGGAGATGTTGCTCATGCTCTGCTTCACTCTTACTATAGACTAAGATATTATAAACACTAGCACGAACTGGTCCAAATAGGACATGAAGATACAATTCATGAGGTCCATGAATACGGCTGGTGCATTGGTCGCTCCAAATGGCATAACAAGGAACTTCCAATATGTATATCTTGATCTGAATGATTTCTTCGGGATGTCTTGCTCTCTAACTCTGATCCGATGGTACCCCGCCCGAAAGTCAATCTTCGAGAATACTGCCGCTCCATTGAGTTGATCGAATAAATCATCTATCCTTGGTAGAGGATATCTATTCTTGATTGTTATAGAGTTCAAGATACGATAATCAACACATAATCTTGACGTACCATCCTTCTTTTTTACAAGAAGCATCGGGGCTCCCCAAGGCGATCTGCTAGCACGAATGAATCCCTTAGTTCTGAGTTCTTCAATCATCTTGTACAAGATCTCCAATTCTAAAGGTACCATCCTGTAGAATCTCTCTGACACTGGTGTCGTCCCTGAAATCAAGTCAATAGTGAACTCTCTCTCTTTCTCTCCGGTAGCATACCTGGAAGCTCTTCGGGAAATACTTTGGGAAACTCTTCTACTACTATGGGAAACCGAACTGCTTTTGCTACTGCCATCCGCAAGACTGGGGGAGAAGGTTCAACTTCGCCTCTGGAAAAAGAAAACTTTGATCCGCCTGGAGTACCAAAAATAATCCTGCCAATATGGCAGTCTATTATAGTGTACTGATTCTTCAACCAATCCATTCCTAGGACCACATCATAATCGACCAACGAAAATTCTATCAATCTAGCAAAAAACTCTCTACCGCTAACTATAATTCGACACGAAAAAAATACTCTATCTACTCCCAGTAAGTATATTAGGCCTTACTGATAATGATTCGGGCTCCAGTCATATCTGTGTAGCGAATCGTACAGACATAAATGAATACGATGCACCCAAATCAAATAATACTGATGCTGGAAAAGAGTTGACGAGAATGGTACCTACCACCACCTCACCTGATGCCAATTCTTCTGCTTCCGTCAGAGCCATAACCTGACCTTGTCCTCTTGGTGCTGGTCCCCTATGCTGGAAACCTCTCTGCCGGTTCTGAATCTGAACCTGGGCATACTGTTGAGCCTGAGACGGCAGTGGCCTCGGAGGCTGGTACTGCTGCTGCACTGGTACCGGACCCCTAACTGATGGACTAGTTAGGGTTGATGCTGACGAACTGGCTCTATGCGGGTAGGACCCTATCTTATGATCTGGTGCCCCACAAGCCAAGCACAATCTATGTGCTCTACCATACTCTGATACTATATGTCCTGGCTTCCCATAATGGGAGCAGCCCATTGCGGAAGACTGCTTCTGCTTCTGCTGCTGAGCATACGTCGGTGCCGAGTGATGAACCGACGAAACTGTGGTCGCCCTCCTAGGAGCTCCAATAGTCAAAGCCCTTGCTGCCGGGACTGGTATTGATGACTGGGACATCTGTCCATGAGACCTCTTCCATCCTCCACTTCTATCTACAATCCTCTGCAAAGTATATTCATGCCTCTTTGCTGCTCGCAAGACTGCATCAAACGTCTGGTGCTCAAACTGCTCCACTGATATAATGATCTTTAGGTGGAGTCCTTGCTGGAATCACTAGGCTCAGTCCAATTCGGTTGCACCAAGGTGGGAGCAAACCGACTAAGTCTAGAAAACTTGGCCGTATATCCATCGACCGTCCTTCCCATCTGCTTGAGATTAGTGAATCTCGTCTGCAGATCATACCGAGCTACTGCATCGAAGTACTTGGTATGGAACTTGTTGCTGAATACCGCCCACAAAATAGGCATTGCCAATCTAATTGCTAGCATCGCTCACCAGCTGCGGGCTAAGTCCAATAACTGTAGGCACACAATGGCCACCTTCTTATCCTCAGGAATCCTGGCTGCCTCCAGGATAACTTCTACGTCCTGAAGCCAAGCATCGGCAGCAATAGCATCTTCACTACCATCAAAGAAGGGAGGGTTCAGACGCTTAAAGCTGTTGGCCGCATTGTTCCCTTGGTAACCAACTCTGCCCATGGCATCTTGTACTATTTGGTGCAGGGCATCACCCCGACAATCTTGTGATACAAGCAATTCTCGGATGAGTTCCACCATGGTTCCTTTATCAGGCTCTGCAGGCTGAAAAGGTTGAAATGGGGGCTCTGGATCCCCAAAATGCATGACTCGGGAGGCTGCTCTAGAGTGTTAGGCTTGATCCCCAAGTTGCTGCTGGTTCACTGGAGGTGCTCCATCGGGCTGATCGGCAGGACCAGGAATAATGCCACTGAAGAATGACATAGGAAATAATAAGGAAGGACCAAGATAGATCGAGGATATAAGCATGTGATCTGGTCAAGATTTCAGAAAGATTAGGAGACACGAGTAGAGATCAAGGACGAGTGCTGATTGAGACAACTATTCGGTAAAACCCTCACACATCTTGATTTACAAGACCTGTATGGGCTACCACTTAAACCGTGTCACGCCCCAGAACCAGAATACTGGAGAGCAGAGGACAGACACAGCCAACTACGTACCTTAAAGTGAATCCCACCTCGCAATATAGTCACGGCTGTCTAGATGTATGAGGGTTTATCTACAAGCCAACAGTCACTTATGGTCAAGAAGGGAGCTATGAGAGTGTGGGGCGTGGGTGGCGCACGTGGCTTTGTCAGCTGGTGGCGTGGGCGACGCTGTCGACGTGTGACGCACTGTTGTGTCAGCGGCTGTATCAGCTACTAAACTCGAATTTGGTTGGATTTGCTTGACCGGCACATATGCGCGCATAGGTGCCAGGATGCTCTATATAAAGAGCACCACTTTTCAGAGTTGAGCATGTGAAGATAGAGAAACCTAGGGCTACAAATCCACTATAGAGAGTTTATGCGCCTCCAGCAGCAGCAGCAGAAGTTTATGCGCGCATACCTTTTTCCTTCTCTTTTGAGTTCCGAAGTCAATCCGAGGTTGATAAAAAGCGTTCCAGAGGTTCACACTTGAACTTGCTGGGTCCTCGGAGCAGATCGGGTGTAGGCTGAATCTTGCTTTGAGCAAGGTTGACTTGTTCACCCCTGCGAAGAGTTTTTCTTTGTGTTTTCTTTTGTTGTTTTTGTTCAATCTTATTGTAGCGTCTACGAACGTAAAGAGAATAACACTTTTCACTTTGTTGTTGTATTTTTTGTATATTCTTGAAGTCACTTTGTAACCTTTCTTAGTGCTTCTTTTGAGTTGGATAGAGTGCAGACTTTGAGTCTCGCAAAAACCCTACACCTCTCTTGGTGTTGGAAAGAGTGCAGATTTTGTCTTACGAAAAATCTTAGCCATCCTTGGATCTCTCCTATCCTTAGATCACTTCGGGACTAAAAATCTTAAAGCAATATCACAAAAAGGATGGTGTCCAACCGTTCAAGTCTTTTCCATACAAGTTTTCACAAACTTGAGAAGTTTGACGGTTAACACTACAACATTTGAAATAGAAAGATTTTTTTGAATCTTCAAATTGCCAATATTGCCTATGTGTTGACATATCCTGAACCTACCATCCCAAAGATGGAGGTGAACTTGCTATCGATGTTGTTGCGACCAAGCATGCCAAGTGGAAGAAAGACTACGACCTCTGCAGGCTGTTGATTCTAAATGCTATGGATGACTCAATGGCAGAGTCTTACAGCAAAAGGAGAAAGCTAGAGATGTCTGGAAATCTCTAGAGAAGCACTACAAAACTGACGAGAAGATGTCCAGAATCTATCTCATTGAGAAGTTCTTCACCATGTAATTTGAAGATGGGAAGACATGCTGCCACAAGTTAAAGAACTGCTAAAGTTGCAGATGAAGTTGGAGGAAGAGGGCATGAAGCAAGAAGACAAGTTAATGGTGGGTACGATAGTCACCAAACTTCCTCCGGGCTGGGTCACTTTCAAGATTGACATTGTAAGCCCCCTGAATTTTCGAAATTTATTTTCAAATTTTCCGAATAATTTATTCTCGATAATTCATTCTATTTAAATTAATTTTATCATTAAATGCTCTTTACCGTGACTTGGAATTCTAGAGCATCAGGGATGCCAGTCTCTGAAAACTTCCTTCTTGGAGTTTGTATTAGACGAGATTATCTTCACAGTGATATTTCGTGTCCCACTCGAACTTGTTTCCTTGTGCTCCATTTGCTTCGTGCAACTTCAGGTCAATTTAGACCAATTTATCGTCTACCGTAATTCGTGATTTAATTTCCAACTTAATTTTCGGGCCCGATATCGGTCCAATCCAGTCGACCCAATATATGGCCCTGGCCTGTTTTGAGCCTACTGTGCGCGTGCCACTTGCGTGCCACGAAATTGATCTCTCTTGTGCCCCCAATTCATCCGTGAATTAATTGGCTTAAAATTATTATTTTAATTAAATCTTGGTTCCGAACCTATCCGATCTTAGCGCAGTACCCGACCCAATTGGGTGTAGGCCCTACCATGGCTACCCATACACCCCACTGATATTTTCTCCTTTTTTTCCTACTCAAAAAATATCTCTATTTATATATAAATATCTCATTTCTATATATATATATATACATATATATATATATATATATATATATATATATATATATATATATATATATTTTTTCTATATATATATATATATATATATATATATATATTAATTCTCTCTTTTCTTTTAAATAACTCCCACACTCTCTCCTAACTCACTCACAGCCACCCCCCCCCCCCCCACCTTGGCCAAACCCCTCACCCTTACTCTCTATAATTACCTCTATATATATATATATATATATATATATATATATATATATATATATATATATATATATATATATATATATATTATATACATACACACACACAAACATATCTCTCTCTCTCTCTCTACATTTAAAATCCTAACACCCCCTCACCCATCACACTCACCAAGCCCCCCTACAGCCGACAGGACAACACCCCTCCCCCTCTCTCTTTCTATAATATCTAATATCACTTCTCTCTCTCCTCCCTTTTTAAATTACACACACCCACACATACTTCTCTTTCTCTCTCTCTCTCCAAACAACACCAACACCACCACAGCCATTTCCTCCTTGGCCGATCCCCCAGGCCGAGAGCTCCCAACACCATCTCCTCCTCTCCGACTTCATCTTCTCCTTCCCGACTCCAACTCCTCCTCCTCCATATCACAACATCATCATCATCATCATCATCCACCCTCACCATCATCATTCATCACCACCACTTCCACCCATGCGCGGCCCGTCCCGCCACCGAGCTCCACCCCGCCACCGATGCAGCCCCGCCGCCGTGCCGTGGCCGCGTCGCCGCACAGCCGCGCAGCAGCAGCTGCAACTGCAGCTAACAGCGGCAGCAGCGCGCCACCACAGCGCGTGCGAGCCGCCGCGGTTGGCGCACCGCCGCGACCAACCGCCGCCGCCGTCGGCCACCCCAAGCCCAGGTGAGCTCCGGCGACGCCCCCGGGTGCGCCGTCGTCCTCCCCGACGCGTTAAATGGGCGATTTGTGCGTTTTGCACGGAATCCCGCCGACGCGCGCGCGGATGAAAATTCAGAATTCGCGTTTCGGGACAGCGACTTCGCACCAATTTTCTGGACAATCCGACCGTTGGATCGGCGATTTCTTTGCTCCATCTCAATCTCGGTATATCTCTCAAGTTTGAACCGTTAATTTCGTCGTTTGATACATCAAAACCGGCCACCAAGTTGACGTTTTAATTTGTACTATTTTTGGACAGTTTTGCGATGCCAACTTCGCGGGTTCGTATCTTCATCTTCGCAGCTCCGTTTTGCGCGCCACCAGTTCTGGTGCACAGCTGGTATAACCCTCTTCCTGTCCCCTTTAGATTTTATTTCAGTTTGAGCTTGTTAGGTCAGTCGAATTCGACGCCAAAGTTGGCCGTTCGAATTCTTAGTGTTGCACTTGTAAAATTCTATTTTTGAACCCAGAACTCCGGATTCAATTTCTGACACCACCGTTAGACTCGTGGCGTCGTTCTGGCCTGTTTTCATATAAAGTTTGCTTGATTTGGAGAACGTGGGCCCTGGCACGCATTTCAGTGCAAAATGGATCCCACTTTCTGAGTCAACTGGTCATTTTGAGATCAGCTCATCAGAATCCAATTCTGGATATACCGTTGAGTTCGTATCGTCATTCTGGACTCGTTGACATATAATTTGCTAGGTTTTAGTAGACATTGGTTCTGGCACGCATTTCGGTGCAAGTCGGATACCAATATCTGGGTCAACGGGTCATTTTGAGATCAGCTCATCGGAATCCAATTCTGGATATACCGTTGAGTTCGTATTGTCATTCTGGACTCGTTGACATATAATTTGCTGAGTTTTGAGGACATTAGCTCCGACACGCTTTTCCGTGCAAATCGGTTTCCAATGTCCTGGTCAACGGACCAATTTGAGATCGGGTCAACGGAATCCAATTCTGGATATACCGTTGGTTCGTATCGTCATGCTGGATTCGTGGACATATAATTTGTTAGGTTTTGTGCACTTTTATTTTGGCACATTTTTCGGTGCAAAGTGTGTCCAACGGCGGACATCATTTTGGCCCAAAATTACCGTTTTGCCCCTGTGTCCAAATTGGACTTTTGGACAGGCTATCCTAGCTGATTTGACCATTCTAGATATGTTGGTGATATTTATTTTATCATCCGACAACATTTGTAGGTTTTTACCCTATTATTATAATCCTTCTCCTTTTGTGGTATTTTGAGTTCCGTCGATTCCGGTGATTGCACAATCACTGAAATTGAATGAGTTGACCCTGTAGATGTTATAGAGACTAGCCTTGACCCTGTTTGACCATGGTTGACTGCTTTGACTAAACATCGAAGTAGAGTCAACATTTGACCTAGGTTAGACTAGTTTTGACCTAGAGTTGACCATAGTTGACCAGTTGACCAAAAGTCAACTGTAAGTCAACCATTGACCCAAGTTGACCTAGTTTGACTTGGTTTGACTTATTGTGGCCTAGTTTGACTTAGTGGACTGAGTCTGACCTAGATCGCGTAGCTTATACTATAGAATCAAGCCTAACATTGTTGAACCCTAATTAGTTTATATATATCTTATCTTTAGGTCTGTGGCATCACTCTGAGCATCGACCCCATTTGACAGCTCAGGACCGCAGGTGAGTACATTCACTGATAGTTTTCATTGTCTTGATATCTGCTATATCCGATTCAGTCGTAGTGTCTTACTTGATTCTCAGTCACGATAGTTCACGGACTAGTATATACCGGATTCCTGTCATGAGATGTCATTCTTGGATTTTCTTGGAATACTAGTACTTGCTCGATCTTGTTCTTGTACTTGTATTAACATCGATTCCTGAGAAGGAGTAGCTACCTTCTTAGGGAATCTCGTGCCATGACGTGTTATGTCCGGATCCGTATACTATTCGGAGAATGGGGAATATTATAGATAGTGTGATCAATGCCCACCTTGAGTTACTACTTGTATCATAGCTATACCCTCACCTCACGATGGGTATAGCCTGACCTGTGCTACTACTTGCTCCATAGCTTACCATCCCGGCCGGGCCGAGTCCACGTACTTGTAGCCGGTCGGCTGGAAGCCTGATCTTGACCCATACCGATCACATTATGCTATAATATTCGAGGCACATTTTATATTACTTTATCTTATCATATCTCCTATTCTGTTCTACATTTCAGTACTTTCTCACCATGCTATGATATTCAGATTACTCACATATTCTACATGCCATTATATTGTACCTTGATTGGAGACTAAGCTCTGTTCGGGAGAAGAGTTACAACCCCGGTCCTTGTTTGGTTTAAGGGTTGTAACTCAGCTTCCAAACGGTTCCCAAGTCTTCATATATCTTTGTCTTGTAGTTCATTATACTGTCTCTTATAGAATTTGTCAATTCACATGGAACTGCTGTTAGTGCTTGTACTTGCTCATTTTCCTGACAGGATACCGTTGATAATATTTTAGGAGTTGTTATACCATTAGTGGACTTCATGATGTTGCTAGCTGAGGTGGATCTCACTATTCTTCTATGTGAGTTGTCTGGTAGTTATCCTTAGTTCGTCTTGTTTTTCCTTCTTTATTTTCTGTCTTATGATTCCTTCTAGTAGTTTCTAGTTGTTCTTGTGCTTTAGTTATCTTTCTTGTCTTATCATCCCTAGCTGTTGTGATGTGACTAGAGTATATTTATAGTTATAGGCCTTCTAGACGTAGTGTATATTTATTGGGTACTAGACAGCGTTCTACCGCCGATACTGCGGCGTAGGCTGGGCGTCGTCTACGTATTCGTACCCGTATATCCGGGTGCAGGTCGTGACAGACATGTACCGTAAGAAGATGAAAATCCAACTCGAGAATCTGATTCACTGGATTCATATATAAGATGAAGCCAGAGGACAGTAAAACATGGACTCATTGACCAAGCAGTTAGCCAAGGCTAACATGGTACAGTCTGGTAATGACAAGGAGAAGCAGAAAGCTTCCTACAAGAACAAGAAGAAAAACCTCGTGCATATTCATTGATGCCCCATCCCATTCAGTTCAACCGGAGGAATCAAAATGCAATTACGTTTGGATTTAGCCATGCAATGGCTTGCTCGAAGTTCCGCTCGGTCGAGGCAAATCCTCGCTCAGGTGGGTGGCTTCGGTGAACTCGCCTTAGCTTGGCCTTCACACTAATAATTGAATGTTTTCAATTGCACTAAGTAGGTATGCTAACAAAAAAGATGAACCCACATAGCTAAAGGGAATATTCCCGTATTGATTCAAATGAGTATAGAACATGGAATGTTCGAGTTGCTACCTAGATATAATCATACGATAGATTTTAAATTGACACTCGGTCCTTCGTCCCATAGCTTGGGAGCTAGAAAAGTTGGTCTAGGTTGCCACAAGGATATGAACTTAGTAAGTTGAATACACGGTATCAAGGCCCAACGTATAGAGTAGGTCACAGTTTATGGGCACTTCAAAAGAACACGCCTTGTTTAAGTTGAGCATGAGGGCTATCAAAATAGTCGTTCCTAAGTTAAGTCAGAAAAAGTGTATGGTACCATTGAAAGGCAAAATGATATGGTAACATGGAAAGCTCTCGGGACCGGTAGTCGTCGAGCAGTCTCTGAACCATGGAGCTGCAATGAGAAGTAAAGAATGAGAAATGGTACTGAGAATGGTAAACCGAGTTAAGTCTTGCATGATCATTGGACAACTTGTGCACTAGGTTTGGTTACTCGAACGTTCGCCAGTGCACCGGGTTCGTGTCGGCCTAGGAGGAATTATCGGTATTGTACGACCTTCAGCAACGGTGTGACCCGTATCTGAAATAGGCGATAATACAGGTTATGGGACATTCGGTGGAGCTCGTACCTCGCACATGAACGGTCACCGTATGAATAAGTTCGGGTATAGCTTGACATTGCTAGTGACCTTTCATATAGATTAGTCAACATAACAGCGGTGATCCGCGTGCATGTGTTAGATTGAGTAAAGAAGTGTATACACGGTGTCGGTTAAGACGATAGAAGTGTAAGCACGTCACGAATGAGTCAAAGAAATGTGTACACGATCTGCAACACAAATATGAAGCCTAAGATTTGGTTATAGCGAGAGACACGTGCTTCAGCACGGGATGTGGCGTCGGGTGTTTGAGTCAATGACACAAGTTTACGTGTTGGTTTGAGTCGGTTTTATGTTGAATCGAGAAAGAATATAAGAAAAATATGAATGATATACATATGTTGTGAGGCGGCCTCGATATTGACACTCAAATGGGTCTTATGGCACGACCACGCTATTTACACGACTGGATTTTGTAGCATGATCTCAAAAAATTGATAGTACGATCACGTTGGTTGTATCACGAATAGGCCATGAGTCTAAGTAAGCAAATTGATCCTAAGACAAGTAAAAAGACAATCAAAAGAGTAATTATACTAATTAAATGAACATGTTGATTTTGTATGGATGGACGAGGAGCTCACACCACTAATACGGTTGTGTACTGACCACCCAACAGTTTTCATGCTCATGCTACAGGTACTTTCTCGTCAAGGCGGAGCTCGCTTGGACGCGCTGAGGCATGGAGTTACTTGACGTTTTGAAGCGTGCGACCCCATTGAAGACTTCACCTATACGGGACATAATGTATAGATATCGCCTTCTGAAGCCTCTGTAAAATTATAAGCCTTCGGACATGAAGCGATTGTAGTTGAGAGAAGAGAGAGAGAGAGCACGAGTGTTTGTAACAAAAGTGAAAGTGAGCTTGAGTGACTTGTAATCTTGGCTTCGTGCCCTTGTAATCTTATTTCCAATATCAATAAAGAGTATCATTTTGTACATGTCTTTGTGCTATTCAACTTCTCTACTTGGTACTTCTATGCGACGACCTCGTCGCAAGCTACTGTAATCGGCCGTTATGGAAGCTGCCTTGCGCGAGCGCAACCAATGATCGTGCGGCATCACTCCTTAGTGAGTACGATCGATTCTGCAGAATCGGGATGTGACATAATGGTATCAGAGCATGGCTTTATGTCCTTGGACTTTCGATTGAATTCTTTAACTCTGATGACTTTGTACTAAATATGTTTTCGTAATCGATATTGTTGGTGCGCTCTCTCAATGTTCCGCAGGATGTTCCATACAATAACTCTATTTATTTTATAAAATTGCATGAAGAAATTTGGTTGAACAAAGTTGGTTACACGTAAGGCATGGTTGACTAAGTCGGGCTGGGTAATATATACCAAGATTTGTGTCGATATTAGCAAAGTTACGTACAGGATTCGAATCGTTTTGAAATGGGAATAATTTTGACTTGATTCATAGAATGCAGGATAACTATCGATATGGATGCCTCAAACGATGTTATTGTTAATGCGATGTAGACGTAACGTGCTTGGAATATGAGGAATGGTTTGAACGGAGATTCAAAGTGATCGATTGTGATTCGAAATTTATTTCGAGGATTTATCAAATAACTTCATCCCTGAGTGATGTATAGGATAGCCTTGGGGATGTTGATCGACTGAGGATCGGGGTACCGGTGGGTCTATCAGCAAGCGATACGAGTAGTGCAAAGCCTTAGAAACGAGTTTGACAGAGTTAGTCATGATTATATATATATATCTCATGCAAGATTTGAGTTAGACGAACGAGAAGACGACATGCATCGGCAGGATTGCGCTGAGTATGAAATGTGGATGGAAAGAGTAAATAGAAAGAAACAAGAAAAAGTTAAGGTCGAACGAACGGATGACTTAGTTGAGGAATCGATATCAATCGTATACGAAAAGTTAGCACGATTGAAAGTTAGCGTGCATATAAATAATTCGAATATACGAGAATGACTCTAAGGATTTAGGATATATGTTGCTCGATGACGTGAGATAGACAGATGAACATACGTGATTTTGGGTTTGAACGAATTGATCATGTAACTAATTTGAAGGATAATGATCGAATTTGATCTTGAATATCAAGGAGATTATGGTATATCCAGTTGGAATGATAGCATCAGTTGCATGACCCAGAGTTTGTTGCAAAGAAAGATCGTCAGGTTACGTATAACATCGATGGTATTGAGGCGTATCAAAGATCGATGTACGATAACTCGAAGGTACTATGATTCGAGGAATGATGATCGTGTAAAATATTATTGTTCAAATGGATGCTATACATAGGATTTTGATAATAATAAATGTTTGGATTACTTGATTAGATGAACTTGAAGCATACATGAATAAATGATAGTCGGACTATGCGACACCAAAATATTGACAGAGTTGATAATTATTGAGGTGAGAATTGTTTTGACTTGAGGAAATAAGAAAATGTCTGAGAATGGATTGATAGGATGAAAAT
The DNA here is from genome assembly GCA_029216955.1 of Iris pallida. Lineage (NCBI taxonomy): Eukaryota > Viridiplantae > Streptophyta > Magnoliopsida > Asparagales > Iridaceae > Iris > Iris pallida. The sequence goes on from JANAVB010030219.1 coordinate 12,056,741, forward strand.
GAAAGTGTCTTGACTGTTTCGGTGATAACCACAACGTTGACGTCCTTGTCTTATGCGAGCGCAACTCCAGCTTCACACATGCATCGTGCCAGATTAGGGCAATCATTTTACGGGAGTGTTGGCATGGTGATTCATGTCCAACGGGGATGATCGAACTTGCAGAAGATCAGGGCATAGCAATTGGATTATTTTGACTTGTGGTTTGATGCAAAGGTGAATTCGAGGATTATTTGGATTTGTGATTGATGATAAAGTAAGTTTGAAGATTGAGTAGATCAAATGTGCGTATCGAGAATGAATTAGTCTAGACTCAAAGCAAGAGTTACGCCCCGACGCCCGATGAGGACGATTATCCTACGGAAGCGTTGGCATGGTGATTTTATGGCATAGATAATCAGACTTGCGGGAGATTGGGATGTGACATATTCTTATATAGACGACCTTATGATCGAGTACGTAAATTGTGTTAAACGACTTAGGGAATATGGTATGAAAATTATAGTTTAGTGATAAATCGTGTCGTGGTGTACTTGACTTGGATAGGATGGATAGGTGGATTATATCGAACATATTTGAAGATATAGACTATGTGAATTGCTACTTTTGACGTGCGATATTGATATGCCAAGTAATTGGTTGAACAGAACTTACCGTATGATAGCCTTGCCGAATGACTCGGACCCCTGGATTGAACGCTGCGAATGCGAATAGGAGAAAACTATGCTCGAAGTTTAGAAATCGGAGTGATGCTAGCTTGGGTAGAAAACTCCGTATTATCAACTTTGGTTTGACTTTAGGATTGGGATCAGTGTTGATATTATTGTTTGGAAACGGTGATTCCAATACTGACGGTTGACTTTAGCCTAGAAAGATAGCCTAGCGGTTAGGCAGATGTCCCTAGTGAGAGATAGAAATTAGGCGATCGACCCTAGTGAGAGTTGTTGAAATGTTCTTGAAAAATCTTGAGGATTGGTAGGATTGGATATTAGTATTGGTGGATAGAATGATTTAATTACATGAAGACACCACTCGTGAGGCTTGGCTGAAATGCATATATTTTGGGAATGCCTTAAATATGTGCACGATACGACTCAAGTAGAAATGACAGATCCTCTATCACGAGGCTTGGTTGAAATGCATGTATTTCAGGGATGCCTTAAATATGTGCATGATCCAACTAAGTGATACGTTGAATTCAAGTGAGACTAAAGGAACGGAAAGGTATCGAGGATTTTGAAATCGTGTATTTTAATGAAAAGTATTGATGATAGTACGATCGTTGGATTCGAAATGAACTTGAATGTTGATGTATCTGTTAGTTTGTCCTAGAACTAAGTTGTTGTGTGCGCCACGCTCGAAATATAGTTGTTCGATGTGTATAATAACTAAGGCGAGCAAGATTCGGATTGAAAAAATGCATAGGAGGAGTGTGTGCGGGAACCATTGAATGCTTAATCAAGTTAAAAGTCGATGAGTGTTTACTCAGTAAGTTTCGAGGACGAAAATTTTTTGAGTGGTATATAATGTAATACACCATCCCGCTCAGTTCAACCGGAGGAATCAAAATGCAACGACGTTTGGACTTAGCCATGCAACGGCTTGCTCGATGTCCCGCTCGGTCAAGAAAACTCCTCGCTCAGGTGGGTGGCTTCGGTGAACTTGCCTCAGCTTGGCCTTCACACTAATAATTGGATGTTTTGAATTGCATTGAGTATATATGCTAATAAAAGAGACGAACCCACATAGCTAAAGGAAATAATCTCGTACTGATTCAAATGAGTATAGAACATGGAATGGTCGAGTTGCTACCTAGATATCATCACACGATGGCTTTTAATTTGACACTCGGTCCTTCGTCCTGTGACTTGGAAGGAAGAAAAGTTGGTCTATGTTGCCACATTGCTATGAACTTAGCATAGTCATAGGCGTCGCACGATATAATGCTTGGTAAAGCATGCATTATCCCACCGTCCAATGCTTGGTATAGCATAATTGTCCCACAGTCTCAATGCACGTTTCCGTGTTGCAAGGCTTGGCATAGCCTTTGCTCGTCCCACGGGTTAAGCTGTATCATAGGATTTATGGCATAGTCAAGGCACTAATAAAGAACACGGTTGTTCAAGTTGAACACGTGCACGACCCCACGGTATCAAGGCCCATCATATAGAGTAGGATACGTTTTATTGGTACTTCAAAAGAACACGACTTATTCAAGTTGAGCAGGAGGGTTGAGAAAGAGGGCTATCAAAATAGTCGTTTATGAGAAGTCGAAAAAAGAGTAGGGTAATACTGAAAGTCGAAATGTAACTACCTTGATTCGAAATTTTTGTTTTTGAAAATGTTGAGTTATAAATTCTTTTTCCTAAATGTAAAATTCTATTTTTGATATCAATGTCATTATGAAATGTATAAAACCATTTTCAGATTTATTATAAATTTATTTCTAATTTTGATTTTTTTTATTTACTGTAACGTCCCAGTCCCAAAATACTTGGGACTAGATACGTATCATGCCAGATGTATACATACGAGTAAATAAAAGGCTCGTATGTATCATAAGCTGTAAAATATAGAAAGCCATACTCAAACTAAATCTCATCCACAAATATGAAGTTTTAATGATATAATCAAATAGTCATTCGTACCAATGTTGGGCGGAGACAAATCCACTACCAACAAGTTTAAATAAGAAAGAAATATACAAATAACTGATTTGGTCGAGCGAAGCAAATAACGAGGGCAAGAGCAATCATCACGGGGGAAGGAAGGAAGACATGGCCTTAGCTAGAGCACCTGCAAGAATCATAAAACACACACCTCGAGAGATCACCAGGTCCTCAGAGGGACATAACAAGATACAGGAAGAACATGCCATTTATAACTGCAAATGTAAATGCTATAAACTACAACACAACTGGGTCCCTAACCATCTATATGATATGCACTTTGAGGACAACGTTCTACGTAGGGGCTGTAGGATCAGCAGAGTAAATAAAGAGTGGCAGTAGGTAGCGCTCATCCGAGTCACTATCGGCCATGGGCAGTAAGTAGCGCTCATCAGAGTCGTTATCGGCCCCGGGGCAGAAGGTAGTGCCCATAAGAGTCACTATCGGACCACAAATGTGTAAAAACTAAATGTAGCCCCTACGCTAGTAGATGTCCCCTTCCCCCAATGATAATATACATGCATCGTAACCACGACACACTAACATGTGTCACTTCCACAACACTGTTTTATACTTAATAACTATCAAGTCTTCTAACATGGATCAACGAACAGTTATTCCTACGCATGCGCACAGGGGATCAGCCAATACGCAAGTGACCTCTACATGTTACTCACAGCTCACACACATCTTGTGATAAAATTACGACAAGTTAATGAGATACACTAAGTTGACGGTAGTCCCTTAACTCTAAGTCCACATGCAAAACGAAAATAATAAACGAGAAATATAAATACAATAACTGAAATAAAATATAGCTAAAAGTAAGTAGTAAATATTACAAGGTATCTTGTCTGGTGTGTCGCCTGAGGTTGCATTGAGTGATGTCATATTTTGTCCAAAAGCCATGTTTGATGTGAAGAAGTCCGAAGAAAATAAGTATGTGATTAGTCATGGTCAGAAGTCATATATTCTAAGAAGAAGATTTGATTTATGTAAAAGATAATTCTTAATTTAAAATATATATATACTCATTTAGAAAAACAGTCATAACTATCTAGGAAAAATATTTTTTGTATTTGTTTAAAATCAATATTTTATTAAGAAAATATTTTACATAAATATCTAAAACTTCAAGAAAAATCATTTGAGGCTTAAAACTCTTATAAATTCTTCAAACTGTAAATTTAGAAAATATTTATAACTTATTTATAATAGTGGAAAACTATAATTTACTGATCAAATTATTTGTAGGTAAATATTCTGAAAAAATTATTTTGAGAATTCTAATAAAAATTAATTTAGGTAAAAACTATAATTTAATTAGATAAAAAATAGTCCAATAATAGGTTTAGGGCTTCTAACTTCATTTGGAAATAGATACATGGTTCAAGTCTTATATATATACACATATATATATTTAACAATAATTTAAAAATATTTAATACATTTATAAATATAGGATATGTAAATAATAATAATAATAAAAGATTTTCTTTTCTTCTTTTTTTCAATAACTTACAAATACATTAGTATAATACTAACAAACTGAATTTAATAATAAAATAAACAAGAATACTATTTATCTATAATTATAATAATACACTATTTATCAATAGTGAGAGAGAGAGAGAGTAGTCGAGAAAAGGGAAGAAGTGAGGGAATCGGGAAGGGGTTTCACCTGCGGGCGGAGCACGGGGTCGGCTTCGGCGATGGCGCTGCGCCGGAGACGCTCAGGCGGGTGGCCACGTCGGGCACAGGCTCTCGCTGCGGAGCTTCCGGCAGTCCGCGTGGTCCGGTGCCGAATCACGGCGACGGTTGGACGGAGCGGGGATGATCGTCGGGGCGTCCGCATGGAGGGCGGTGGAGGAGATCGGCACGGGGGATCTGGCTTCGCCGGTGGAGGCGCCAGGGTCCTGCCGTCGGTGGCCAGCACACGTGCGGCGACGCCTACCGCTGGCGCGGAGCTTCGACAACATCGAAGCCATCGGGGTGTCGACGCCAGTGACGGCAGGGCGCTGCTCGGCGCGCGCGGAAGGGGCAAGAGGCGGTTGGTAAGTCTAGGGTACCTCTTTTTTTCCCTCCAATTTAATATAGATACAACTTATCTTTAATTTAAAAGCTATTTAAAATAAGGTCAATAAAATGTTTTCCAATTTAAATCATAATAATTAATTAAATATTAAGTCAAACAATATTTCAACTATCATTTTAATAAATAATAAAATATAATAATAATTATTTTCGAAAATCATGATAAATGTTTAAATATTTGGAATATCATTTTGCAATAAAATAATTATACTCGTTTTCGTAAAATCAAAGTGGACGTGAAATAAATTTTATGTCACTTGCACACAAATAATATATTTACATAAAATAATAGTTTTCTAAATTACTACTTATATTACAATAAAACATAAGTTGTGGCATATCTCGATGTGACATTTTTACAACTTTATGTAACTAAGACATTTATCACGTATTATTTTGAAACTAAAATTCTTTTATAAAATCTCCAATAAAAATATTTTACAAAAATATGTACCTCGCACATATTCGCACTCGACGAGCAATTTCGAACCGAAAACTCGCACACGACGTACATTACGAGAATACGAACTTGTACGCGGCGTATAAATACGAAGTACTAGTAAATATCATTAAATACCAATTTATATAAAAAATTCGTAGTAGAAATTTTAGGGGTTTACATCCTACCCAACTTACAAGAATTTCGTCCTCGAAATTTAGGAATAGGTAGGGTACAAGAGTTTAACGATAAGAAAGTATGAACAATTCATTTGGCGAGGCAAGGAAGCGGTGTTTAACATAAATGTGCAATTAGAAAGTCATGAATTTGTTAAATAGGAAAATAATTCACGAATATGGTAATGGACGAGGGTCGCTAGCTAAGACAATCATGATAACACAATTCAAGAAATAATAAGGCATTGGGTGGATCAAAGAGAATAACTTAGGGACTTGGAGGTATGGTTCCTTGAGAAAATATGGTCGTCTGGGTTTTGGTTTGATTAAGGAAATGATTTGAATCATTCTTAAGTCTCAAGAATGATTAGAAGTCGTGATAATGAATCTAGTGTCACGAGGAGGACGATTAACTCAAGATGGGGTTACAGTCACATCGGTTGGTAACTGGCTAACTATCTTGGCAATAGACAGTGGACAACTAAGAGAGTATTAAGTACCGGTGTTTGTCTTTCTAAAACAGGCGAAAGGCAAAAACAAAGAGTTCGAAGAAGACATTATCGAATTCGAATGAGTGGTTCAAAGACGACTGAATAAGTTCCAAAAAGAATTGCCAAGACAGTCGCGGGTGGGACTCTAGGGCCAAGTTTAACTATGTCTCCATCCACGTTGAACAATATACAAAAGTGAACCAAGTGCACTATGGTTGATCAGACCATAATACATCTATTATGATTAGACAATGTATTAGTGGGCGCCCACAATAACATATGTCACGAACAAGCTCGATAAGGAGTAAGCTTGCAAAACTAGACTATAATAGCAACATAAGATAGTCAAAGTATAAGCAATGGATGATGAAAGAAATTAAATAGTCTAAGATCCTTTAAAATTGAGTCTTGTCCGAAGTTCGGGCCTGTACAACGGCCCTAGTGTTTCCTTATCTATGACTTGGTTGGTTAAATGGGTTAGAGTCCTGCAATTTCTATAATCTAATTAAGCTTATCCATATGGGTCACAAGGGCAAGGACTTATTAGGTTGTGAGGTACTCTACCCAACTTACAAGAGTTAAACTAGTGGTGTGATGGGACAATGGGTAAGGCACAAGTTAAGCATTTAAGGAATCAGGTAGAACACAATCATATATTGGTCGAAAGATTTGAGTCAATGTTGGACCCTAATTGAAGGCAGAAAGTATTTTGGTATCATGTTAAGGGTTATAGTTTAATCTTTATGACCCAAAAGTCGTATCATAAAAATAAAGTACAAGGGGACGTGTTTTAGTGGGACATGATATACCTACATGAAGGTGAGCTCGTCTAGGTTTTGCATGTAAAATTTATTGGAAGGAAAAGTCTAGTGTTGTGCTCCAAATATTCCAGTCACGGTAAAGGACACAAAAGAATTTAAAATAGAAAGTGGGAGTTCATGAGATAATGATTATCGCACAAAATAAATGACCAAGTTAAAGCATGAAATAAAGATAATTCAGATTCTAGTAGATCAAGGTAAAATAAGTTAGGAATATAGTTTCTAGAGATATGATAGCCACTTGATGGGGTATGATCAAGGAGCAATCCAATTATTTCTCAAGTTTCAAATGGTTAGAAATTTACGATTAAAATCTAGATTCGAGGGAATGTCAAGGGAGGTCAAGATTGAAATATAACCACATGATCTTGGAGATGACTAACAACACTTGTGTATACACTACTATCATGGTCGTGGAGGATATGGCAATTAAGTGAAATCCTTCGAACTCGTTAGGGTTATCTTGGTGGCCTATCATTTTAAACCCAAATTTCCTTGAAAAAGTTTCTAATTACTTTCTCCAAAACGAACAACCATGTTTGTATTCATTCCAAGCCGTTTAATTTAATCATGATTAAGAGTTTACTCCCTTCCATAATTCTCTAAGTAAACTTTCATCACGTTACTACTAACTTTTTTTCCCTCAAAGTTTAACATTTTCACTCCAACTTTCAAAATCAAGAGTTCATAAATCATGAATTTATAAAATTTAAATATTACTTCATAACTTTAAACTCTAAAAGTTTCTCATATAATCCTCAAGGTAAATCCTTAGCATATCACGAGCAATCTAAAATTTACAGCTCAATATTTTAACACACTCATCAATCATAACTTCTGTCATCCCCAGTTTTCATGAACAGGAGTATTTTGGTAATTTTTCACTTTAAAAATTATTTTGAAATTATTTATTTATTTATTGTATTATTTTGGGGATATTTTGTCACCCTCATTTCCCGTATTTCTAGTATTTTGTATTTATACTCGTATCTGGATTTTGGCATGTATTTTTATTTTTCTCAGCTTGTGGAATTTCGGTATTTCTCGTATTTGGGTTTTTGGCTTGGCTCGGTTTTATTGGGTTGGTTCGGTTTGGTTTGGTTATGTGATGGATCACCCTAGCCCTACACTCCACCCTCAACACACCACAACTCCCCCTCTTTATATCCCCACCTACCACTCTCTCTCCTCATAACTTCCACCATTAATTTCCTTCTTCTTCTTCTTCTCCTTCCTCTACACAACTCTCCCAACCCGAGGCAAGTGCATCTTGCCACTACATGAGAACCCTCTTTTCCTTGTCTATTTGATAGATTAGGACATGGTGATCAACATTAGAACTTAGATTTTTGTGATTTGGAGCCTCCATGGTTATAGATCTAAGTAATTTCTATTTTCGGATTTTGCATGGTTGAGCTACTTAAGTTGGATTTTATGGGTTTTTTTATGTTTCCTTGTGGAAGAGCATTCAATTCCACCCTGGTTAGAACTTTGGAAATTCGGATTTGGAGTTCGGATAGCCAAGTTATGAGGTTTTGAAGTTTTGGAGCCATTGGAGCTTCTTCTCAGCCATGGAGAAGAAGACCCAGACCCTGCGTGCGTGTTTTTACGCGTACGCAGCTCTCTGCTTGCGTGACTTTTCACGCAGCTGCTTCCTTGAGCGTGCGTGACTTTTCACGCAGCTGCTTCCTTGAGCGTGCGTGACTTTTCATGCAGCTGCTTCCCTGTAGCGTGCGTGACTTTTCATGCAGCTGCTTCCCTGTAGCGTGTGTGACTTTTCACGCAGCTGCTTCCCTGTAGCGTGCGTGACTTTTCACGCAGCTGCTCCCTGTAGCGTGTGTGACTTTCACGTACACTGCTCTCTCAGCGTACGTGACTTTTCACCTACGCTGCCCTCAGCGTGCGTGACTTTTCGTACGCTGCTCCCCTGACCCCTTGCTTAACCCATTGGCTCTTAGAGTTTTGGTTTTATTTCTTTAAGCTTGGCTCTTCTCTAGCCCTGTATATTAATATTTTATTAGATATTTTATGCCCATTTTATATCCTGACGCCTTTTGTCATGAACTTGATTTTACTTAATATGTTTGGAATGACTATTGTACATGGCATAATATGACAAGGAACCAGCATAACACGACAGTGACCTGTGGTGGTGCACTCCTGACATGACCAACCTGACATGATAGTGGCCCGTCATGGTGTACTCCTGACAAGTACCCTGACATGAATTATCTTGATAATTTAACTTGACCTACCTTGACACCGTGGGTGGTTCTTCTTGCTTGCTTGTTAAATCCACTTGTCCTGTCTTGCATCATGTCTAGGAGGGGACTCCTAAGTACCACGGTCAGGAGTACCTACTAAAATGGATTAAGGTTAATAACTAGAATAACTCAGTAGTCATGAAGAGATGACACAGCTACAGGCAATCCCGTTACCTGGGCGCTCTTGGGATCTGTAGCCTGCCGTCGAGTAGGGCACATTTCCAGCGCACCGTCGAGTGTTGCACCCTCTAAGTCACCTAAGAGTACATGTGTCTCCTGGACGATGTATCCACCTGAATTCAACCCTAATCTTTCGTCCTGGGTAGCCTGGATGGTCTGCAGGGCTTGTGGCTGTGGAACAATCTCACTGCATCTTGTTAGTAATTAGGCCTGTGATAACCCTAGTTAGTTAAAGTAGTAAGCCGTAGTATCTGCTTGGCCATGATTGATTGAATGAGGTATAACCAGTCTAGTCATGTCTTGATCCCGTGCGAGGTTGCTTCCTGTCTTGATTACTTATATTACTTATCTTGCCGATAAATGGTGGAAAACCAAGCTCTGTTCAGATGAAGGATTACAACCCCGGTCCTTGTTTGGTTTACGGGTTGTAACCTGGCTATTGGAATAGTTCCATGGTTATCTCGTCGTATATCATCCTAACATGTTTTCGTAATTTTAGTTTTAATTTTAGTTTTCTTGTGCTGATTGCTGGCTTTTGTTCTTATTTCGTGGCCCCCTTGTGGCACTTGCTCTTTCTGGGGTTGACCCAGCTGGTTTTGTGTGGCCAGATTTCAGAGCAGCTCCCGAGGATCTACCAAGCTTCCAGCCCGATGGTGGTGACTAGAAGGAACCAGGGCTACGAGTGGGTTTTCTATTTTGTTTTGCTCACTCTATTGTAAATTTATTCTTTTGAGGCGTTTAGCCGACGAGCACCTGTTAGCTCGATGCACTTTTACTTACTGTCTGCCTACGGGCTGTACACATGATTAACAAATCCTAGGGTTGATCATGTATGACTTAAACTCTTGCTAGTCCTAACATTTTGTACGACTAGCTTCATGATCAGCTGATATGTAATATTTGGGACGTCTTTTATTGTATATTTAATGATCATACATCTTGTAATTATATTACTTGCTTGAGATTGAGACAATAGGCTTGACCTTAAGAGACTGTTGGCTTGTAGTAAACCCTCATATCTAGACAGCCGTGACCGTATAGTTGAGATGTATTCTATTTCAATATACGTAGCTGGCTATGTCTGCCCCCGCTCTCCAGTATTCTGGTTCTGGGGCGTGACATGGTTTAAGTGGTGGCCTATGCAGGTCTTGTCAATCAAGAAATGTGAGGGTTTGCCGAATAGATGTCTCAATCAGTATTCGTCCTTGATCTCCGCCCGTATTTTTAAATCCCTGAAATTCTTGCCCTGATTACATGCTTGTATCGTTGATCTGTCCTGGTCCTTCCTTATTGTTTTCCTGTGTCGTTTTCCTCAGCGGCACTGTACCTGACCCTGCCGATCAGCAAGAAAGAGCACCTTCCGTGGGCCAGCAGCAACCTGGAGATCAAGCCCAGCATTCCGGAGTCGCCTCCAGAGTGATACCTACTGGAGGAGAGTCACCAGTTCGGCCCGTCCAGCCCGCAGAGCCAGATGATGGTACCTTAGTAGGCATCATCAGAACCTTGATAGCTTCCCAGGATCGTCGAAGCGACGCCCTGTACCAGACAGTTCAAGATGCTTTGACCCGAGGCAGACATCCAGGGAACCAGGCGGCAAACAGCTTCAAGCGATTGAACCCTCCTTTCTTCGACGGCAGCGAGGATGCGATTGCCGCGGATGCATGGCTTCAGGATACCGAGGTGATTCTGAAAGCAGCTAGGACACCCGAGAATGAGAAGGTGGTGGTGGTATGCCTGCAGTTGTTGGACTTGGCTCGCAGTTGGTGGGCAGCACAAGCCATGGGATTAGTGGCACCCATTGCTTGGGCAGTATTTAGGGAAAGATTCCAGACGAAGTATTTTAATGCTGTGGCTCGGTACGACTTGCAGACCAGATTTACCAACTTGAAGCAAGGAGGCAGATTAGTCGACAGTTATGCATCGGAGTTTTCTAGACTCAGTAGGTTTGTCCCCACCTTGGTGGCGACCGAGTTTGATAGGGCCCAGCGGTTCCAGCAGGGACTGCATTTGGAGATCTTGTTGGCGGTTGAGCAGTTCGAGCACCAGACGTTCGATGCAGTCTTGAGAGCAGCTAGGAGGCATGAGTACACCTCCCAGAGGATCGTGGATAGGACCGGAAGTAGGAAGCGGCCCCACAGTCAGATGCACCAATCATCAGCTCCAGCCCCGGCAGCTAGGGGATTGACCATTGGAACTCCGAGGCGGACGGCCTCAGTAACGTCGGTTCAGCATTCGACCCCGACGTACCCGCAGCAGCAGAAGCAGAAGCAGACTTCCGCGATAGGATATTCTCATTGTGGGAAGCCAGGACATGTGGTGGCAGATTATCGCAGGGCGCAGGGATTGTGCCTGGCTTGTGGAGCAGCAGATCATAGGATAGGGGCTTGCCCGAATAGGGGTGGTTTATCAGCATCCAACCCTTCTAGCTCTTCGGTGAGAGGACTGACCCCAGCACCAGTTCAGCAGCAGCAGTATCAGTCTTCGAGGCCCTTGCCGCCTCAGTCTCAGGCATTCCAGCAACAGCACCCCCAGCAGTATGCACAAGCCCAAGCTCAGACCCAGAATAGGCAGAGAGGTTTCCAGCAGAGGGGACCAGTAGCCAGAGGACAAGGTCAGGCCATGATGATGGCTATGGAAGAAGAAGTTGCACCAGGTGAGGTAGTGGCAGGTACTATTCTCGTCAACTCCTTTCCAGCTTCGGTATTGTTTGATTCTGGTACATCGCATTCATTCATGTCTGTACGATTCGCGACACGGATAGGATTGGAGCCTGAGTCATTATCAGTGAGGCTCAATATACTTACTGGTAATAGTCTTGTGGGAGTAGATCGAGTGTTTTCCTCGTGTCGGATCGTAGTTAGCGGTAGGGAGTTCCCCGCTAGATTCATAGAGCTTCCGATGGCGGACTATGATGTAGTCCTAGGCATGGATTGGTTGAGGAATCAGTATGCTAGGATAGACTGTCATATTGGCAGAGTTGTCTTTAGTATCCCCGGCGAGCCAGAGTTTTCGTTTTCCAGAGGTGCAGTAGAGCCATCTTCCCCAGCATTGCGGATGGCAGTAGCAGCAGTGCAGTTACCCCGAATAGTTGAAGAGTTTCCAGATGTCTTTCCAGAGGAGCTTCCAAGGATGCCACGAGAGCGGGAGATTGAGTTCACTATAGACTTGATTCCCGGGACAGCACCAGTATCAGAGCGAGTCTACAGAATGGCGCCTTCAGAGTTGGAGATTTTATATAAGATGATTGAAGAACTGAGGACCAAGGGATTCATCCGTGCAAGTGGATCGCCTTGGGGAGCCCCGATGCTTCTTGTGAAAAAGAAGGATGGTACGTCCAGGCTATATATTGATTATTGTACCTTGAATTCGGTGACAATCAAGAACAGATACCCTCTTCCGAGGATAGATGACTTGTTTGATCAGCTCAGAGGGGCTTCAGTGTTCTCGAAGATCGACTTGCGGTCGGGATACCACCAGATCAGAGTCAGAGAGTAGGACATCCCGAAGACAGCATTTAGATCGAGGTATGGACATTAGGAGTTCCTTGTTATGCCCTTTGGAGCGACCAATGCGCCGACAGTATTCATGGACCTCATGAATCGTATTTTTATGCCTTACTTGGATCAATTTGTGATCGTGTTCCTGGATGATATCCTGGTCTACAGCAAGAGTGAAGCAGAGAATGAGCAGCATCTCAGAGTCGTCCTTCAGACGCTTCGGAAGCATCAGTTGTACGCCAAGTTCAGTAAATACGGGTTCTGGCTCGATCGCATTTCGTACTTGGGTCACATCATTACCCGAGGTAGAGTGGAAGTGGATCTCCAGAAGATTGTGGCTATCGAGTCATGGCCGGTACCCAGCTCAGTGGCAGAGGTTCGCAGCTTTCTTGGATTGGCTGGCTACTACCGGCGGTTCATTTCAGATTTCACGAGGATTTCAGCGCCGATGACCCAGTTGACCCGCAAGGATGTGCCGTTTGTTTGGACAGAAGAATGCCAGGAATCATTTAAGAAGTTGAAGCGAGGTTTGATAACGGCTCCCATTCTCACCCTTCCAGATGGGACCGGAGGATTCACAGTTTATTGCGACGCTTCAGGCAGAGGATTGGGGTGTGTCTTGATGCAGCATGGGAAGGTTATATCTTATGCGTCACGTCAACTACGTAATCATGAGAAGAATTACCCGACCCACGACTTGGAATTGGCGGCGGTAGTGTTTGCTTTGAAGTTGTGGAGGCACTACTTGTATGGAGATAGAGTGGAGATCTTTACTGATCATAAGAGCCTGAAGTATGTTTTTACCCAGAAGGACCTTAATATGCGGCAGAGAAGATGGCTTGAGCTACTGGTGGACTATGATGTGGATTTGCAGTATCATCCCGGGAAGGCCAACGTTGTAGCAGATGCATTGAGTAGGAGAGCCGGAGTTTATTTCCTGACGGCGCAACCAGAATTATTTGCAGATCTTCAGAAGATGGAAATTGAAGTGGTTCTTCCTACCAGTGTGGCATTGATGGCCAGTCTACAGGTTCAGTCCAGCATAGTTGAGAGGATCCGGATGGCGCAGTCAGCAGATTCCAAGATCTAGCGACTCAGAGCAGAGTGTGAAGCAGGAAGAAGGCCAGAGTTATGTATCCATGAAGACGGTACCCTTCGGCACGGCACTCGTCTTTGTGTACCCAGTGGAGATATCAGACAGGAAGTCATGGCAGAAGCCCATAGTTCACAGTATTCTATTCATCCGGGTGGTACGAAGATGTACCGTGATATTCGTCAGCATTTTTGGTGGAATGGCATGAAGAGGGAGATAGCCCGGTTTGTCTCTCGGTGTTTGGTTTGCCAACAGGTTAAAGCTGAACATCAGAGGCCCGCTGGACTTCTTCAACCCTTACCGATCCCAGAATGGAAATGGAAACATATAACCATGGATTTCGTGACCGGATTGCCCAGATCTCCGGCCGACAGAGATGCTATTTGGGTAATTGTGGACAGGCTTACCAAGGTGGCACACTTTCTTCCATTCAGAGTTGGACAGTCGACGACGCAGTTAGCAGAGATGTATCTCAGGCAGATCGTCAGGCTTCACGGTGTGCCAGTCAGCATCACCTCAGATAGGGATTCAAGATTCACATCACACTTTTGGCGCAGCTTGCAGAAGAGTTTGGGGACTCGTCTTCAGTTCAGTTCGGCATATCATCCGCAGACAGATGGCCAATCAGAGCGCACAATCCAGACCCTTGAAGATATGTTGAGATCCTGTACCCTTGACTTCGGTGGTTCATGGGAGAATCTTCTGCACCTGGTAGAATTCTCGTACAACAACAGTTATCAGGCCAGTATCCATATGGCACCTTTCGAGGCTCTTTATGGCAGGAAGTGCAGATCCCCGCTAGCATGGAACGATGTCGGAGAGAGGCAGATGCTCGGACCCGAATTGATTTCCCAGACGGTTGAAGTGGTCAACAAGGTCAGAGATCACCTCCGAATTGCCTAGGACCGCCAGCGCCATTGGGCCGATTCTCATCGGCGTTCCTTAGAATTTGGTGTCGGCGACCATGTATTCCTTAGGATCTCGCCTAACCGCGACGTCATTCGCTTCGGCGTACGGGGAAAGCTTAGTCCTAGGTATATAGGGCCGTTCGATATTCTAGAGCGAGTAGGAGATATATCATATCGTCTCGCTCTTCCGCCGTCGCTAAGTGAGGTGCATGATGTATTCCATGTGTCCCAATTACGATGGTATATTCCGGACCCGAGCCACATCCTAGACCATTCGGAAATGGTTGTTGGTACCAACCTTTCGTATGAGGAGAGGCCCGTGTCTATTTTGGACCAGAGGGAAAAGATACTCAAGAACAAGACTATTAAATTAGTCTGTGTTGCTTGGGGTCATCACTCTCTAGGTGAGTCAACGTGGGAGCGTGAGGACGACATCCGATCGCGATATCCCTACCTGTTTGACTCGTGAGGTATAATATCTTTCTTATGCCTTACATTTTCCCTTCCTTGCTTGCATTGTATGATTGTATGATTCAACTGCTTAGTGTAGCTTACCTGTGCTTAGTGTAGCATGTCGTGACAATCTCTAGCTCCTTGATTAAATTCCGAGGACGGAATTCTTTTAAGGTAGGTAGAGTTGTCACCCTCATTTCCCGTATTTCCAGTATTTTGTATTTATACTCGTATCTGGATTTTGGCATGTATTTTTATTTTTCTCAGCTTGTAGAATTTTGGTATTTCTCGTATTTGGGTTTTTGGCTTGGCTCGGTTTTATTGGGTTGGTTCGGTTTGGTTTGGTTATGTGATGGATCACCCTAGCCCTACATTCTACCCTCAACACACCACAACTCCCCCTCTTTATATCTCCACCTACCACTCTCTCTCCTCATAACTTCTACCATTAATTTTCTTCTTCTTCTTCTTCTCCTTCCTCTACACAACTCTCCCAACCCTAGGCAAGTGCATCTTGCCACTACATGAGAACCCTCTTTTCCTTGTCCATTTGATAGATTAGGACATGGTGATCAACATTAGAACTTGGGTTTTTGTGATTTGGAGCCTCCATGGTTATAGATCTAAGTTATTTCTATTTTCGGATTTTGCATGGTTAAGCTACTTAAGTTGGATTTTATGGGTTTTTTATGTTTCCTTGTGGAAGAGCATTCAATTCCACCCTGGTTAGAACTTTGGAAATCCGGATTTGGAGTTCGGATAGCCAAGTTATGAGGTTTTGAAGTTTTGGAGCCATTGGAGCTTCTTCTCAGCCATGGAGAAGAAGACCCAGACCCTGCGTGCATGTTTTTACGCGTACGCAGCTCTCTGCTTGCGTGACTTTTCACGCAGCTGCTTCCTTGAGCGTGCGTGACTTTTCACGCAGCTGCTTCCTTGAGCGTGCGTGACTTTTCACGCAGCTGCTTCCCTGTAGCGTGCGTGACTTTTCACGTAGCTGCTTTCCTGTAGCGTGCGTGACTTTTCACGCAGCTGCTTCCCTGTAGCGTGCGTGACTTTTCACGCAGCTGCTTCCCTGTAGCGTGCGTGACTTTTCACGCAGCTGCTTCCCTGTAGTGTGCGTGACTTTTCACGCAGCTGCTTCCTGTAGCGTGCGTGACTTTCACGTACACTGCTCTCTTAGCGTGCGTGACTTTTCACCTACGCTGCCCTCAGCGTGCGTGACTTTTCGTACGCTGCTCCCCTGACCCCTTGCTTAACCCATTGGCTCTTAGAGTTTTGGTTTTATTTCTTTAAGCTTGGCTCTTCTCTAGCCCTATATATTAATATTTTATTAGATATTTTATGCCTATTTTATATCCTTACGCCTTTTGTCATGAACTTGATTTTACTTAATATGTTTGGAATGACTATTGTACATGGCATGATATGACAAGGAACCAGCATAACACGACAGTGACCCGTGGTGGTGCACTCCTGATATAACCAACCTGACATGATAGTGGCCCGTCATGGTGCACTCCTGACAAGTACCCTGACATGAATTATCTTGATAATTTAACTTGACCTGCCTTGACACCGTGGGCGGTTCTTCTTGCTTGCTTGTTAAATCCACTTGTCCTGTCTTGCATCATGTCTAGGAGGGGACTCCTGAGTACCACGGTCAGGAGTACCTACTAAAATGGATTAAGGTTAATAACTAGAATAACTCAGTAGTCATGAAGAGATGACACAGCTACAGGCAATCCTGTTACCTGGGCGCTCTTGGGATCTGTAGCCTGCCGTCGAGTAGGGCACATTTCCAGCGCACCGTCGAGTGTTGCACCCTCTAAGTCACCTAAGGGTACATGTGTCTCCTGGACGATGTACCCACCTGAATTCAACCCTAATCTTTCGTCCTGGATAGCCTGGATGGTCTGCAGGGCTTGTGGCTGTGGAACAATCTCACTGCATCTTGTTAGTAATTAGGCCTGTGATAACCCTAGTTAGTTAAAGTAGTAAGCCGTAGTATCTGCTTGGCCGTGATTGATTGAATGAGGTATAACCAGTCTAGTCATGTCTTGATCCCGTGCGAGGTTGCTTCCTGTCTTGATTACTTACATTACTTATCTTGCCGATAAATGGTGGGAAACCAAGCTCTGTTCAGATGAAGGGTTACAACCCCGGTCCTTGTTTGGTTTACGGGTTGTAACCTGGCTATCGGAATAGTTCTATGGTTATCTCGTCGTATATCATCCTAACATGTTTTCGTAATTTTAGTTTTAATATTAGTTTTCTTGTGCTGATTGCTGGCTTTTGTTCTTATTTCGTGGCCCCCTTGTGGCACTTGCTCTTTCTGGGGTTGACCCAGCTGGTTTTGTGTGGCCAGATTTCGGAGCAGCTCCCGAGGATCTACCAAGCTTCCAGCCCGATGGTGGCGACTAGAAGGAACCCGGGCTATGAGTGGGTTTTCTATTTTGTTTCGCTCACTCTATTGTAAATTTATTCTTTTGAGGCGTTTAGCCGACGAGCACCTGTTAGCTCGATGCACTTTTACTTACTGTCTGCCTACGGGCTGTAAACATGATTAACAAATCCTAGGGTTGATCATGTATGACTTAAACTCTTGCTAGTCCTAACATTTTGTATGACTAGCTTCATGATCAGCTGATATGTAATATTTGGGACGCCTTTTATTGTATATTTAATGATCATACATCTTGTAATTATATTACTTGCTTGAGATTGAGACAATAGGCTTGACCTTAAGAGACTGTTGGCTTGTAGTAAACCCTCATATCTAGACAGCCGTGACCGTATAGTTGAGATGTATTCTATTTCAATATACGTAGCTGGCTATGTCTGCCCCCGCTCTCCAGTATTCTGGTTCTGGGGCGTGACATATTTGAATCGGGCTCGAATTTTAACTCATTCCGACTTGTTTTGACTTATTTTGGGGATCCGGGGTAGTTTTGACCTTAGCGGGCCCACACACTAGCTAGCCATGGCCCACAAAATTACCATCAAATGTTAGAGGGAATAATCATGACTCCATGGATTAGGTTAGACCTAATTAGAACACTAGATTTACATTTTTTAACCCCCAAACCCTAAGCAACCTTGTGTAGAGCTAATAGAACAATTAGAGGGCAAACTTGTAAATAGTCAAAAAGGGGGTTTGGGCTTGCTTTGGCCGGCCACACATGTAGGGGGTGGGTAGGAGAGAGAAAACCACTTTCTTTTATTCTCATCCACTTCTTCTTCTCCAAAGGTTCCTTCCATTTTTGAGAGCTCACCATTGTTCCATCTCCAAATAGGTAAAAACCCTTCTCTAAAATAATTTCCATTTCATGTAGAATGGTTAGAAAACCCATAGGAATGTGTCCCATGGTTGTGTCTCCATTAGAGACCATTTTGTATCCTTTTGGACATTTTTAGAGGTGTCCAATTGTAAACCCCCTAAATTTTTACTATATTTTTTTATTAATTTATTTTGGTATTGATTTTTATTTTGGTATCGTACCTCGATTGCGAATGCGTAAAGACGTAAATACGAGATATTTGTTCATTCATATACAAATATTTTATTATTATTTTTCTTATGAATATAGAATAAATATGTTGTTTCAATACATAGTATAAACAAATATTTTCATATCAGAAGAACATTTCACGATATTTGCCAAAACCTTTATCTTTTACTTTTATAAAAGATTATTTTATTTCTAGTTCAGATTAATTTAGAAAACTATATTTTATGTAAATACCTTATTTGCATGGATGTACAAATTTTATTCATATATTTTTTTTGGATTTTTGAAATTATTTATTATTATTATTTTTAGAAAAGATATTTTGAACTTATTGTGGTAATTTAAACTTTGATTAGATTTTATTGATTTAATTTAAATAAGTTTGATTTAAATATGGGAATCATATATATTTAATTTGGATTTGAAATTATCTAGATTTAATTGAGTTGGATTTGGATTGGATTTGGATTGAATCGATTTTAAAATAATTTAAATTAAAAGGAAGATTAATTAAAGGGGGTTTTAAATAAATACTAATCCTACTTCTACTAGGAAAACATCTCTATCTATATCCTATCCTAACAAAGCAAACTCCAATTTATTTAAATCAAATCCTATCTAGTTTAGGAGATAAATCTGAAATAAATACCTATATAAACCCAATACATCCTCCTTCTTTCAGCCATAATTCGAAATTATTTTTAGTCTAATAAAAACTCTAAAATTCGTCATTAGAATTCAGCCCCGCTTTTTAGCAGCAAGAGCAACTTGGAACGACGATATCTCCTAGCTCCGAACTCCGTTTTGCCTCCAGTTTTTTTAAAAGAAGCGTATCGAGGTATGGTTTCTAAAAACATATTTTAATAGACAAAATTCATTCTGTATATTTTTGTAAAACTATTTGAGTATTAGATGTCCAAAAACAAACATATTTCGATATTTTCGTGATTTCGGGAGATTCCGGAAACAAAAATGCGATCCGTTTAGTTTTTCGAAAAGCTGATACGAAAACCTATGCCATATTCTAACTTTAGAATTTATTAAATAAATCTAATAGGTACAGTATTAATTATAATTAGATAATAGACTATTTTCAGCATCCGGAGATGTTGTTTGGACCTTAGTTCCTCAGCAGCCGTTGTTCCACCTATTTTCCTGTCTGATCTTCGCCACCACAGCGCTCAGGACCCAGGCAAGTATACCTTGCTAATTTACTGTCAGATTATTTATTTTTTGCATTATTTATTTTATTTCATATTGTTAGTTTCCTTTGTTATAAACTGCACGTCCAAGCCATACTTGGGTGCAAGCGACTCTATTAGTCGTTTTACTTTACATATGCATGTTAACTTAGTTTTAGCGGACTACCTTCTTGTTGGGGGATATCCTTATATCTCCTTTGGCCATGACACACACACTACACGGTTTGAGACATGTTGCTAGGGGCACGACTTATGGACTGGCCCTCTCTAAAGTCGTGTGACGGATAGATGATCGTAACTGCTATGACTATGGTTTTAGAGACTCAAGCAGTTACAAAACTGGACGAGCCATGGACATGACTTGAACAGTGTGGGATATATTGGGGAGGACAGTCGCTAGTGCGTATGGGAATCCAAACAGGTAAACCACAGTCTCCGGATGGAACTGTGACGATTTATTTGCAGATGCCCTCTGACGTTTTAGACGTTACGGACGGATACAGATGACTGGATGCCAGTTACGTACACATAGCCTAAAATTCCATCCATGCGTATGAAAGTTGTCCTCTAAATTGCACATTAGGCGGTTAGAATCTCCTTTGCATATTTGTGTCTAGGATAGTCTTTTATATATATTTTATTATTCTGACAGTTCATATTAGCTTGTTCTTTCTGTATCTTGCTACGTCCGTCTGAGGACCTGGTTTTTCCCCAGGTGTGTGCTTTCATGATTCACTGCAGGTATCCTAGCCGGGATCGTGGTCTTCTCCATTTATTCGAAGATGACGTGACTTGGTTCCTCCTTGCTACTTCCACTTAGCCTTTTATATATCATGTACTTCTTCCTTTTATTTTGGTTGGTAGTGGATGTGTCTCCACCCAACATATTGTACCAAAACAATTCATTATATGATATCTTTTATTCCCTTATTTTGTGGATGAGATTAGTTAGTTATGGTTTACTACATTTTACAGCTTATGTATACATACAAGGCCCATAAACTTCGTATGTATACAGCTGGCATGTCTACGTACTTAGTCCTACGTATTTTGGGACTGGGGCGTTACATGTTTTTGTGGTGGCCCATGCAGGTCAAGTTTGCCGTTTCAGTTACATGACTGTACCGAACGGGCCTGCAAAATAGGATTAGAGTCTAGAATCTCATCCACCTACTTGATCTCATCCACATACTTGATCTCCTCCCTTGACTCCATTTCGATCTCTCAGGCAACTTCCTTAATTCGTCTCTTGCTAGAACTCCTCCTACCATAATCTTATCCTTTAATGTCGGTTAGGAAGATGACTACACTGGTATATGCTCATAGGTCAAACACATGGATTACATGGACAATTGATATGCATTGAGGTCTTATTTGAGTTAGAAAGGCATTTTTAACCTTAAGGAATAGTTAATTCCAAGTTGGGTAGTAGCAATATTACCATCTTCAAAAGATTGTTAAATTTTTTACTACTAAGTGGTATACCCAAGATGATAGTAGAATTGAGAAAACAAATTGAATTGATTTTTGAGTTCTGAAATTGAAGATCTTTTGAAAATATTTATGATTTAAATTGAGTTATAGCTACACATCTTTGGAGGGATATAAATTTGAATTGAAAGGGGTCTTAAATATGTTTATGTTGCAGTATACTTTACGATTGACCAAACTTTGAGGACGAGTGATAAAATTTGGTAAATTTTTAAATTTTAATTTGTGTCGTATGACTGAGGATTATAAATTTATTTAGATTTTGAGTTGAAGGTTTCGATATTGGATATCAAAAAAAATATTGTGGTAAAAAAAAGAAGGAAAAAATAAATTTTTATTTTTGGAAGTATGTATGATTTATGAAATCAATTTGATAAAAATCATATGTAGGATTATGGTTGATAAGTGTATTAAAAAAAATTTTGTTGAGTTTAGATTTGGACTTGTATGCTAAGAGTTATCTCGAGGATTATTTGATTTTTTTTTAAAAGTTATGATATGCTATGAAATTTAGTTAAAAAAAAGGGATTTGATGACTGATAGGATTATTCGAATATTGAGTTTTATTACAACTTTTGGAAAAAGTTACTAATGATGTGATGAAAAATTATTGATTAAAGGAATTTACATTTTAAGTTATGATTATGATTGGACGAGGTAGAATGAATAGAAATTTGGTAGATTATTTTTCGAGCAATTCTTATTAAGAAACTTTGTGAAAGCTCGAGGTCAAGAAGTTAGACTTATAATGGTAGACAACCAAGATAGCCCTAATGAGATAGAGTAGTCCACATTAATTGCCATATCACTCATGACCATGATAGTTGTATATACTCAAGTGTAGTTGGCCATCTACCAAACCATGTGACTTTATCTCAATCTTGACTTACATGTCCTTCCCTCAATCTAGACCTTTTACCGTGACCGTCTAATCGTTTGAGAATTTTAAAAATAATTAGAACTGTATCTTGATTATACCCCATCTAGGAGACTATCTTCTCTCTAGAAACCTTGTCCCTAACTTATTTTACTTTGATCTACTAGATTTCTTAATTATCTTTATTTTCGTGCTTTAACTTGATCCTTTTTATTTTGTTTGCATTAATTAGCACCTCATGAACAGCCACTTTCTATTTTTGATCATTTGGTGTCCCCTATCGTGACATTGATATTCGGAGCACAAGACCAGCTGTTACCTTCCAACAAATTTTATATGTAAGACCTAGACGAGCTCACCTTCATGTAGGTATATTATGTCCCACTCAAACACGTCCATTGGTACTCTATTTTTATGATATGACTTTCGGGTCATAAAGACTAGACTATAACCTTTACCATGATACCGATATATTTTTTGACCGAGGATAGGGACTCAACCTCGACTCAATTCTTTCGAACCGATATGTGATTTTGTTCTACTTAATTCCTTAAATGCTTAACTTTGTGCTTTGTCTTGATTGCTTGACCCATTGTCCCATCACACTATTAGTTTAACTCTTGTAAGTTGGGTAGAATGCCTTACGATCTAACTATCCTTATGACCTTAACCAAGTCTTAGACAAGTAGACCGTAGGATGACTACATAGGTACCTAGATCCTTAAGAAGTTTGAAATAATTCTACTCTCTTTCAATAATAATCTCATGTGCCTATATTTTTACCATCTTGACTAATGTTGCTACTATAAACTAGTTTTGCAAGCTTATCCATCTATTGAGCTTGTTCATGACTTATGCTATTGAGCGCGCGCTCACTAACATATTGTCTAATTAGAACCGGTGCATGATGGTCTGATCAACCGAGTGCACTTTGGTTCGCTTTTTACATATCGTTCTAACATGGATGGAGACATAGTTAAACTTGGCCTCTAGAGTCTCATCCACGATTGCCTTGGCAATTCTCTTTTGAACTATTCATGTCGCCTTTGGACCACGTATTCGTATTCGATAATAGCTTCTTCACACTCTTAATAGTCTTTGTCTTTCATTTATTTTGGAATAACAAAACGCTCGTACTTGATATCCCCTTAGTTGTCCCACCATCTATTGCCAAGATAGTTAGCCACCGACCAACCAATGGAACCATATCTCCATCTCGAGTTACTCGTCCTTTCCCTTGTCCCTAGATTCATTATCGTGACCATCATTCACTCCCTAAATTAAATTCGTAATTTATTTCCATAGTTATCAAAATTACGAATTTCTAATGCATGTTTGTGTTGAACGTCGTGATTTGATCGATATAACTTTGTACCTTCTCGAACCCCCTACTTATTTTTAAGGCTTAATTGCTACTTGATACCCTCAACTATTACCGTTTTTCAACTTGGTACCCTAAACTTTTTTTCGTAACAACTTGATACCTCAACCTTTTTTTTCAACTTAGTACCTAACATTTTAAAAAATCCCAAAATGCCCTTATCCCTTCCCTCCCTCCACCCCCTCCCCCACTCCAGCCACCCCCCCTGCTAGCTCCGGCCGGACCACCCCTCCCCCTCCTCGCTTTCGGCCAACCGCCCCCCCTCCTCGCTTCCGGCCAACCCCTGCCCCGCCTCCCGCCCCGCACCCCCTTCCGAGCCCCCCCTCCTCCCGCTGCCGAGCCCTAGGGAGAGGCGGGAGCGGGCGGACGGCCAGAGCGAGAGGGGGGTGGCCTGAAGCGAGCAGGGGGGGTGGGGGGGAGCTACGGCCGGAGCAAGCAGAGGGGGGCGCGAAGCTAGCAGGGGGAGGGAGGTTAGGGTTAGGGGCATTTTTGTCCAAAATAATATCCGGGTATCAAGTTGTTACAAAAAAAGTTTAGGGTACCAAGTTGAAAAAGGGTAATAGTTGAGGGTATCAAGTAGCAATTAAGCCTATTTTTAATTTCGAGGACGAAATTATTGTAAGTTGGATAGGATGTAAACCCCCTAAATTTTTACTATATTTTTTTATTAATTTATTTTGGTATTGATTTTTATTTTGGTATCGTACCTCGAGTGCGAATGCGTAAAGACGTAAATACGAGATATTTGTTCATTCATATACAAATATTTTATTATTATTTTTCTTATGAATATAGAATAAATATGTTGTTTCAATACATAGTATAAACAAATATTTTCATATCAGAAGAACATTTCACGATATTTGCCAAAACCTTTATCTTTTACTTTTATAAAAGATTATTTTATTTCTAGTTCAGATTAATTTAGAAAACTATATTTTATGTAAATACCTTATTTGCATGGATGTACAAATTTTATTCATATATTTTTTTTGGATTTTTGAAATTATTTATTATTATTATTTTTAGAAAAGATATTTTGAACTTATTGTGGTAATTTAAACTTTGATTAGATTTTATTGATTTAATTTAAATAAGTTTGATTTAAATATGGGAATCATATATATTTAATTTCACTACAACAAATAGGGCATATAATAGCAATTTATCTATAGCGTTCAAGCCTCCCTGCTATAAAATATCATCATCAATAGCGTTCCTTCTGCAGTGCTATTAAAATAGAATACAATAGCAGTTTATCTATAGCGTTCGAGCCTCCCTGTTATTATAATATAATCATCCATAGCATTCATATTGAAGTGCTATTAAACGTTCAAACAATAGCAGTTTATCTACAGCGTTGAAGCCTCCCTGCTATTAAAATGTTATTATCAATAGCGTTCATTATGCAGTGTTGTTTACAAAACATTATATAGCGTGTTATGAATGTTGTCAAATGTATAGTTTTTTCTGAACATTGCTATGCCCGTATGTCTAGGGGTAAGTATTATTCAGTTTTTGGACCGAAATCCGAACCGAACCTAACCGAATAAGAGATTCGGTTCGGTTTGAAAAAATTTGGTTCGGTTTCGGTTTCGAAAATACTAAAATTTCTTATTCGATTTCGGTTTAATCCCACTAACCTTTCAGAAAGTTTATCTAAAATTCCTCTCCCTGGTAAACCGAATAAGAAAATTGAGTAATATATATACGAAATATATCTTTGTATATTTAGCTACTATATATATTGACAAAAAAATTATAAATAAACTAAAATATTGGTTAAACCAAAATAAACTGAAAATCGAACAGATTTATTCCGTTCGGTTTGGTTCGGTACGGGATATTTCGGTTGGTTTCAATTTTGGTTATTCAATTTTCGGTCGAATTCGGTATTTGGTAATTCGGTTCGGTTAACCGAGTTAATCGAATGCTCACAATTGAACTATCTACTGTTCCAATCATAGGAGAAGCAACACAGTTTTCTATTTTATATTAAAAAAATAAGTTATAGGAGCGATTCAGTTTTGCTGTATAATTTATAGCATTCTCGATAGCGGACGATCCCGTCCTTTGGATTTTTAGAAATTAAATCGGTACCGTCCATAGCAAAATGCTATGTCTTACACTACACCAAAAGAGAAATTATCCAACAAAAAAAATTTCAATTGCTAACAGTTTTTTACCGTTACTAATTACTAACGGTACAAAACCGTTAGCAATAAAAAACTGTTTGTATTAATAGAAAAAACTAAAATTAATATAAATAAAACATATTATTTATGTTATAACACTTAAAAACTGTTGGCAATGTTAATAAGAAATGAACTAAAAAAGACCTATCACTTGAAGCAAAAAACGTAGGATATTTTATTTCACTTTCCCTCGAATATTTTACTTTCCCTCCACTATTTCACAGCAAAAACATTTGTTAGTAGCCACCAACAAAATCAAGAACCCTGTTTGCAAAGACAAATGTGTTCTTTATTTCACAAACTTTGTAAGAAGATTACAATAGAATTCTGGAAAAGTACAACTATAGGAATCTGATCTGAAGACGATCGCTTTATCCCTTGGACGATATAAATTTTGAAGACGGTAGCCTCTGAAGAATGCAGCAGCACTTTGGCAAGAACTCCTGATCTCTGGTGATGATCTGATCTTGATTCTGATTTTTCTGATCCCCCCTATGAAGGACTTGAAACTCTATTTATAGAGTTCTGGAAATAACTAATTTTTAGTTATTCTGGATTGCGCAGGATGGATTGCAGACATTGGACTGCACAAGCAGCGAACTGCGCTGGCAGTTACTCGATCGTGGCTCAACTGTATTAGACACATGGCATTGTTTGATTGAAATGCGCATGATCGTGTACAGACGGTTGCCACGTGGATTTGAAATTATCTAGATTTAATTGAGTTGGATTTGGATTGGATTTGGATTGAATCGATTTTATAATAATTTAAATTAAAAGGAAGATTAATTAAAGGGGGTTTTAAATAAATACTAATCCTACTTCTACTAGGAAAACATCTCTATCTATATCATATCCTAACAAAGCAAACTCCAATTTATTTAAATCAAATCCTATCTAGTTTAGGAGATAAATCTGAAATAAATACCTATATAAACCCAATACATCCTCCTTCTTTCAGCCATAATTCGAAATTATTTTTAGTCTAATAAAAACTCTAAAATTCGTCATTAGAATTTAGCCCCGCTTTTTAGCAGCAAGAGCAACTTGGAACGACGATATCTCCTAGCTCCGAACTCCGTTTCGCCTCCAGTTTTTTTTTAAAAGAAGCATATCGAGGTAAGGTTTCTAAAAACATATTTTAATAGACAAAATTCATTATGTATATTTTTGTAAAACTGTTTGAGTATTAGATGTCCAAAAACAAACATATTTCGATATTTTCGTGATTTCGGGAGATTCCGGAAACGAAAATGCGATCCGTTTAGTTTTTCGAAAAGCTGATACGAAAACCTATGCCATATTCTAACTTCAGAATTTATTAAATAAATCTAATAGGTACAGTATTAATTATAATTAGATAATAGTCTATTTTCAGCATTCGGAGATGTTGTTTGGACCTTAGTTCCTCAGCAGCCGTTGTTCCACCTATTTTCCTGTCTGATCTTCGCCACCACAGTGCTCAGGACCCAGGCAAGTATACCTTGCTAATTTACTGTCAAATTATTTATTTTCTGCATTATTTATTTTGTTTCATATTGTTAGTTTCCTTTGTTATAAACTGCACGTCCAAGCCATACTTGGGTGCAAGCGACTCTATTAGTCGTTTTACTTTACATATGCATGTTAACTTAGTTTTAGCGGACTACCTTCTTGTTGGGGGATATCCTTATATCTCCTTTGGCCATGACACACACACTACACGGTTTGAGACATGTTGCTAGGGGCACGACTTATGGACTGGCCCTCTCTAAAGTCGTGTAACGGATAGATGATCGTAACTGCTATGACTAGGGTTTTAGAGACTCAAGCAGTTACAAAACTGGACGAGCCATGGACATGACTTGAACAATGTGGGATATATTGGGGAGGACAGTCGCTAGTGCGTATGGGAATCCAAACAAATAAACCACAGTCTCCGGATGGAACTGTGGCAATTTATTTGCAGATGCCCTCTGACGTTTTAGACGTTACGGACGGATACAGATGACTGGATGCCAGTTACGTACACATAGCCTAAAATTCCACCCATGCGTATGAAAGTTGTCCTCTAAATTGCACATTAGGCGGTTAGAATCTCCTTTGCATATTTGTGTCTAGGATAGTCTTTTATATATATTTTATTATTCTGACAGTTCATATTAGCTTGTTCTTCTTGTATCTTGCTACGTCCGTCTGAGGACCTGGTTTTTTCCCAGGTGTGTGCTTTCATGATTTACTGCAGGTATCCTAGCCGGGATCGTGGTCTTCTCCATTTATTCGAAGATGACGTGACTTGGTTCCTCCTTGCTACTTCCACTTAGCCTTTTATATATCATGTACTTCTTCCTTTTATTTTGGTTGGTAGTGGATGTGTCTCCACCCAACATATTATACCAAAACAATTCATTATATGATATCTTTTATTCCCTTATTTTGTGGATGAGATTAGTTAGTTATGGTTTACTACATTTACAGCTTATGAATACATACAAGGCCCATAAACTTCGTATGTATACAGTTGGCATGTCTACGTACTTAGTCCTACGTATTTTGGGACTGGGGCGTTACACCAATATGTAGGATTGTGTCCTAATGGAGAACCCTCTATTTGGACTCATGGATATTGTTTGAGTATTGTTTTTGTGTTGTTCTTACATTTATTCCAGATTTTTCATGTTTTTAGAATGTATTTTCCATGTATCATAATGTAACATATTCATATTTCCTATATGTATATATATATATGGATATATATATATATATATATATATATATATATATATATATATATATATAGAATGATATATATATATATATATATATATATATATATATATATATATATATATATATATATATATATATATATATATATAGAATGATATATATATATATATATATATATATATGTGGCTTATATATATTGGTGTATATATTGTATGTTGTGTGTGGCTTGTGTTGAGTGGGGGAAGGGAGCATGACAGTGGTCGGCCAAGGAATGGCTTGGTTTGGGATGTGTGTGTGTGTTTGTGTAGTGTAGAGGGGTGTAGGAGGAGTGTTTGATTGAATGTGTGAGTGGTGGTTGAGAGAGGAAATATAGAGAGGGGTAGAGAGAGTTTGAGAGAGTGTTTAGAGGGAGGGGAAACCAACCCATGGCTGTCCCCACAGTCCCAAAACAGCCCACATTTCCCCTTCTAAACTGTCCCAAAATCAGTCCCCTTTAGCCCCTTGGCTGTCACTTGAGATACCCCATAAACCACTTCAATTCACCCCAAAACAGTCCTCAAATTGGCCTCCATAACAGCCCTTAATACCACCACCAAACCACTTCAAAAACCAGTCCACTTTGACACCAAATCATTCCCTAACTTGCCCCACATGCACGGCCCTATAACACCATCAATTTCAGTCCACAAACCTCACAAAATCAGTCTCCCAAGTCCTCCAAAATAGTCCATAAATTGCCTTTGTGTGTATGTGTGTATTTGTGAGATATTGTGTGTGTGTGTGAGAGCTAAGTGAGTGATACTAGTATCCTATAGTATATCCTATAGCTAAACTAGTAGGAAACCTATAGGAAACCTATGAGAGTGATAAATATAGGAGTGTGTCATGAGAGTGAGTGGTGTAGATGAGTGTGGTAGAGAAAAGGGTAAAATTCATGATATAGTTAAGGTAATAGGGTAAATCGATACCCCGTATCCCAACATGGCCTAGATACCTAGGATACCCAAATTTCTTGGTAGGTAAACCTTAGATAGGTTGATATCTAGCTACCCTAAGAAGTCTAGGCTAGTACCATGGGTATTTGCGGGGTTTCATTGGTATTGGGCAAGGTATCGGGATTTACCTTAGAAGGGTAAATACTAGTTTTGCCTAGAAATAGAGAAGCCTAAGATAGAGTTAGAACTTGATTCCCGTGGTTGATAATGATCAAATATGGTACTCATAGACTAGTTTTGACGTCGGTTGACCTTTTTGACCAAAAGTCAACAAAAGTCAACCGAGAGTCAAATTTAGTCTTTAAGCGACCCGATTTGACCGAAACCAATCCAGAGTTGACCAGTTGACTGAAAGTCAATAGTTGGTCAACATTAGACTAGTTTGACCTAGAGTTAACCAGAGTTGACAAGAGTTGACTTTTTGACCAAAAGTCAACTATAAGTCAACCGTTGATCCCGATCGACCTAGTTTGACTTGGATTGACTCCCAGTGACCTAGTATGACCTAGTATGAACCAGTATGACCTAGTATGACTCAGTTTGACCTAGATTGACCTAGTTTTGACTTAGACTTGCATTCATGGCTTGTATTAGTTTTCTTTTTCAGTATTAAGCCATGTTTGACTCATAGTATCTTATTTTAGGTCTGTGATCACTCTGAGCGTCTGTTCACCCTATCAGCTCAGGACCACAGGCGAGTACATTCACTGATAGTTTTCATTGTCTTGATATCTACTATATCTGATTCAGTCATAGTGTTTTACTTGATTCCTGACACGACGTTTTACGGACTAGTATACGTCGGATCTTGTCATGAGATGTTATTCCTAGACTCTCTTGGTATATGAGTATGAGATATTCCTGTGTTCCTGTACTTATATAGATACTGATTTGGGAGTGGGCTGGCCCCCTGCTCTTGAACCCCGTGTCATGACGTGCCATGTCCGGATCCGTGATACTATTCGGGGATAGGAGAATTATTAGGGGTTATGTGATCAAGCCTTCCTGTAACTATACATTGCTAGCGTCACCCTCACCTCACGTAGGGTGTTGCAGACACCTCATTACCAGTTATCCAGGTTGGATGGCATGATTCTCCGTTGAGTACACCACGGATTGCCGGACCAAGTGGATAACCATCTCTTGCTTTCCTAGCCGATCACATATCGCTCTAATTGTTCAAATCACTTGTATATTTATTGTCATCTCTTATATTCTAGTTTCAGCTTTACTTACTGTACTTTCACCGTGCTATGATTCATTTCTCACATGCTCTACCTGTCTTTTATACTGTACCATGATTTGCGACCAAGTTCTGTTTGGAAGAAGGGTTACAACTCTGGTCCTTGTTTGGTTCAAGGGTTGTAACTCGGCTTTCAAATGGTTCCCAAGTCGCATATATCTTTTGTCTTGTATTTCATTATTACTGTCTCTTATAGTATTTCTCAATTCATATGAAACTGCTGTTGGTGTTTGTACTTGCTCATTTTCCTGACAGGATACCGTTGACAAATTTTACAGATGACTCTGAAACTGACTGCCCGACCTACTATGGGGTTGAGTCTGATGGACTAGATTTAGACCGTGGCTTATTAGTAGAGCCACTGGACTTTGCTCACCCTGAGTAGCATAGTTTAATTAGGTTTGTCTGGCCTGCGAGCCAGCTAGTACATTACAGTTTGTAGTATCTTTATACTTATATTATCTGAGACTCTGGATATTTGTGTTAGCTCTGACTTGTGGATTTTGGACTCGGTTCCTGTTTTATCTATCGTATCTCTTTTCATGCTATCTACCTTAGTTTTGATTATGTGATTGAGACTGTATTGCTATGTCACCTCCATTCGGAGTGTATATACTGTACAGGTACATTTATCTGTTTTAGTAGTAGTATTTACAGACCCTATATACAGCGTTCTACTGCCGATTCTGTGGCGTAGGCTAGACGTAACCACGTGCTCGTGCCCCTCTAAAGGGTGCGGGTCATGACACATTTTTGTGGTGGCCCATGCAGGTCAGTGTCGCAATTAGTACGATCTCGTAATGGTGCTCGACTTAGAGTGCTAATTACGAGCCTGCGACTAGGACGTAGGATCTAGGGTATGGTAGGAGTTACTCAATCACATTTTAGAAAATTCTGATCTTTTGATTACCATGACAACTCTTCTTGCATTTGAATTCAATTGTCCTCCTTTGATAATATCTTATCTTGTGCCATATTGATCTCTTGGGTTCAATTCATCTTTAGGATGACGGTGACTTGTTCTCAGGCGGTATTGGGCCGATAGCCACCGGAGACCGTTAGATTTCGAGGTTAGTTTCAGTTCCTGTTTGTGCTTGTTTGTGTTTTGTCTGTCCTGTGTGCTGAGTTTGTTTTATGTCTAGGCTGGCGCTTTGGTGTTCCTGAAGATTTCTCCGACACGGGGCATGATTCGCTTTGGCGGGGGCGAGAAGCTTAGTCCGCGCTACATCGGACCTTTCACCATTCTTGAGAGGGTCGGTGCAGTGGCTTACCGGCTAGACTTGCCGCCTACGCTAGAGGGGGTACACAACCTGTTCCACGTGTCGCAGCTGAGACGGTACGTGGCGAACCCCAGCCATGTATTGGATCATTCAGCGATCGAGGTAGGGCCTACTCTTCACTATCCAGAGCAGCCAGTTGAGATTCTGGATCGTAGGGAGAAGGTGCTCCGGAACCAGGTATAATTTTCGTTTCTGCATTATGATTCATTGTATATTGTTTTAATTTTGAGGACAAAATTTTTTTAAGGTGGATAGATTTGTCACCCCCAGTTTTCATGAACAGGGGTATTTTGGTAATTTTCTACTTTAAAAATTATTTTGGAATTATTTATTTATTTATTGTATTATTTTGGGGATATTTGAATCGGATTCGAATTTCAACTCATTCCGACTTGTTTTGACTTGTTTCGGGGACCCGGGGTAGTTTTGACCTTAGCGGGCCCATACAATAGCTAGCCATGGCCCACAAAATTACCATCAAAAGTTAGAGGGATTAATCATGACTCCATGGATTAGGTTAGACCTAATTAGAACACTATATTTATATTTTTTAACCCCCAAACCCTAAGCAACCTTGTGTAGAGCTAATAGAACAATTAGAGGGCAAACTTGAAAATAGTCAAAAAGGGGGTTTGGGCTTGCTTTGGCCGGCCACACATGTAGGGGGTGGGTAGGAGAGAGAAAACCACTTTCTTTTATTCTCATCCACTTCTTCTTCTTCTTCTTCTTCTTCTCCAAAGGTTCCTTTCATTTTTGAGAGCTCACCATTGTTCCATCTCCAAATAGGTAAAAACCCTTCTCTAAAATAATTTCTATTTTATGTAGAATGGTTAGGAAACCCATAGGAATGTGTCCCATGGTTGTGTCTCCATTAGAGACCATTTTGTGTCCTTTTGGACAGTTTTAGAGGTGTCCAATATGTAGGATTGTGTCCTAATGGAGAACCCTCTATTTGGACTCATGGATATTGTTTGAGTATTGTTTTTGTGTTGTTCTTACATTTATTCCAGATTTTTCATATTTTTAGAATGTATTTTCCATGTATCATAATATAACATATTCATATTTCCTATATGTATATATATATGGATATATATATATCATTCTATATATATATATATATATATATATATATATATATATATATATATATATATATATATATATATATATATATATATATATGGCTTATATATATTGGTGTATATATTGTGTGTTGTGTGTGGCTTGTGTTGAGTGGGGGAAGGGAGCATGACAGTGGTCGGCCAAGGAATGGCATGGTTTGGGATGTGTGTGTGTGTTTGTGTAGTGTAGAGGGGTGTAGAAGGAGTGTTTGATTGAATGTGTGAGTGGTGGTTGAGAGAGGAAATATAGAGAGGGGTAGAGGGAGTTTGAGAGTGTTTAGAGGGAGGGGGAAACCAACCCATGGTTGTCCCCACAGTCCCAAAACAGCCCACATTCTCCCTCCTAAACTATCCCAAAATCAGTCCCCTTTAGCCCCTTGGCTGTCACTTGAGATACCCCATAAACCACTTCAATTCACCCCAAAACAGTCCTCAAATTGGCCTCCATAACAGCCCTTAATACCACCACCCAAACCACTTCAAAAACCAGTCCACTTTGACACCAAATCAGTCCCTAACTTGCCCCACATGCACAGCCCTATAACACCATCAATTTCAGTCCACAAACCTCACAAAATCAGTCCCCCAAGTCCTCCAAAACAGTCCACAAATTGCCTTTGTGTGTATGTGTGTATTTGTGAGATATTGTGTGTGTGTGAGAGAGCTAAGTGAGTGATACTAGTATCCTATAGTATATCCTATAGCTAAACTAGTAGGAAACCTATAGGAAACCTATGAGAGTGATAAATATAGGAGTGTGTCATGAGAATGAGTGGTGTAGATGAGTGTGGTAGAGGAAAAGGGTAAAATTCATGATATAGTTAAGGTAATAGGGTAAATCGATATCCCGTATCCCAACATGGCCTAGATACCTAGGATATCCAAATTTCTTGGTAGGTAAACCTTAGATAGGTTGATATCTAGCTACTCTAAGAAGTCTAGGCTAGTACCATGGGTATTTGCGAGGTTTTATTGGTATGGGCAAGGTATCGGGATTTACCTTAGAATGGTAAATACTAGTTTTGCCTAGAAATAGAATATTGGTGTTAGAAGCCTAAGATAGAGTTAGAACTTGATTCCCGTGGTTGGTAATGATCAAATATGGTACTCATAGACTAGTTTTGACGTCGGTTGACCTTTTTGACCAAAAGTCAACAAAAGTCAACCGAGAGTCAAACTTAGTCTTTAAGCGACCCGATTTGACCGAAACCAATCCAGAGTTGACCAGTTGACTGAAAGTCAACAGTTGTTCAACATTAGACTAGTTTGACCTAGAGTTGACCAGAGTTGACCAGAGTTGACTTTTGACCAAAAGTCAACTGTAAGTCAACCGTTGATCCCGATCGACCTAGTTTGACTTGGATTGACTCCCAGTGACCTAGTATGACCTAGTATGAACCAGTATGACCTAGTATGACTCAGTTTAACCTAGATTGACCTAGTTTGACTTAGACTTGCATTCATGGCTTGTATTAGTTTTTTTTTTTCAGTATTAAGCCATGTTTGACTCATAGTATCTTATTTTAGGTTTGTGATCACTCTGAGCGTCTGTTCACCCTATCAGCTCAGGACCACAGGTGAGTACATTACTGATAGTTTTCATTGTCTTGATATCTACTATATCCGATTCAGTCGTAGTGTTTTACTTGATTCCTGACACGATGTTTCACGGACTAGTATACGTCGGATCCTGTCATGAGATGTTATTCCTAGACTCTTTTGGTATATGAGTATGAGATATTCCTATGTTCCTGTACTTATATAGACACTAATTTGGGAGAGGGCTGGCCCCCTGCTCTTGAACCCCGTGTCATGACGTGCCATGTCCGGATCCGTGATACTATTCGGGGATGGAAGAATTATTAGGGGTTATGTGATCAAGCCTTCCTGTAACTATACATTGCTAGCGTCACCCTCACCTCACGTAGGGTGTTGTAGATACCTCATTACCAGTTATCCAGGTTGGACGGCATGATTCTCCGTTGAGTACACCGCGGATTGTCGGGCCAAATGGATAACCATCTCTTGCTTCCCTAGCCGATCACATATCGCTCTAATAGTTCAAATCACTTTTATATTTATTGTCATCTCTTATATTCCAGTTTCAGCTTTACTTACTGTACTTTCACCATGCTATGATTCATTTCTCACATGCTCTACCTGTCTTTTATACTGTACCATGATTTGAGACCAAGTTCTGTTTGGAAGAAAGGTTACAACTCTGGTCCTTGTTTGGTTCAAGGGTTGTAACTCGGCTTTCAAATGGTTCCCAAGTTGCCTATATCTTTTGTCTTGTATTTCATTATTACTGTCTCTTATAGTTTCTTAATTCATATAGAACTGCTATTGGTGTTTGTACTTGCTCATTTCCTGACAGGATACCGTTGACAAATTTTACAGGTGACTCTGAGACTGACTGCCCGACCTACTATGGGGTTGAGTCTGATGGACTAGATTTAGACGTGGCTTATTGGTAGAGCCACTGGATTTTGCTCACCCTGAGTAGCATAGTTTAGTTAGGTTTGCCTGGCCTGCGAGCCGGCTAGTATATTACAGTTTGTAGTATCTTTATACTTATATTATCTGAGACTCTGGATATTGTGTTAGCTGACTTGTGGATTTTGGACTCGGTTCCTGTTTTATCTATCGTATCTCTTTCATGCTATCTACCTTAGTTTTGATTATGTGATTGAGACTGTATTGCTATGTCACCTCCATTCGGAGGTATATACTGTACAGGTACATTTATCTGTTTTAGTAGTAGTATTTACAGACCCTATACAGCGTTCTACCGCCGATTCTGCGGCGTAGGCTGGAGGTAACCACGTGCTCGTGCCCCTCTAAAGGGTGCGGGTCGTGACAACTTCTATTTCTAAGTCATTCAAACATAATCACAACTTTTAAATGGTAAATTTCTTTAATCAATCAAAGTAACTTTTCTTAGCAAACCAACTTAAACTCAATATTCAAATGATCCTATCAGTCATAATCATTTTTTTTCCAAATTTCATATCCATGATCACAACTCTTCAAACCCAAAATCTACTTGGATTTGTAAATCTTAAATCAAAGTACACAATTTCAAATTTGAAATTTTTCCTCAAGAATCATTTTCATATCTTCCAAATTTTTTAAACAAATTTTTTTTTTTGCCATCATCTCTTCAAACTCAAAATTAAATAAACCTATAAATCGCACGACTCAATTTAAAACCTCAAGCTCTTTAATACCGTAAATCATAACCCTCATATTCTCTAGTTGTTTACAAAATCATAACTTATAATTTAGAACTCTTTAATAAATTTTGAGATAAACTTTAACATATTACAATCCAAACCTGAACTTAACCATAAATCATATGTCACAATTTAAAGATGTTTCTCAAATCGGTTCATATCCCAATAAATTATAACTATTTTGCAATTTCCAAAAATCATAATCATAAATTTGTTTTCTCGATCTAGCTATCCACCTTGTAATAGCAAAATAAAATTCCAACTATCCTTTGAAGGGGTAATATGCTATACCCAACTTGGAATTAACTAATCCTTAAAATCATACTTTAGGAAAATATCTTTATAACTCAAATAAGACATCAATGTACACTAATTGTCAATGTAATCTTCCTAGCCATGTGTTGACCTATGAGCATATAATAGTGTAGTCATCTTCCTAACTGTCACTAAGCACGAAAGATAAGAATTTACGGTAGAAAAGTTTAAGCAGGATGCAAATCAAGGATGGTAACGAGAGTTCAAAACTTGAAACAAGGAAGGGGTCAAGCTTGTGGATGAGATTCCTATACACTAATCCTATATTGCAGGCTCACATCGGTATAATTATGTAACCGAAGTGACAAACTCGACCTGCATGGGCCACCACAAAACATGTAACGTATCAGTCCCAAAATACTTGGGACTAGATACGTATCATGCCATCTGTATACATACGAGTAAATGAAAGGCTGTATGTATACACAAGCTGTAAAATAGAAAGCCATACTCAAACTAAATCTCATCCACAATATGAAGTTTTAATAATATAATCAAATAGTCATTCGTAAAAATGTTGGGCGGAGACAAATCCACTCAACAAGTTTAAATAAGAAAGAAATATACAAATAACTAATTTGGTCGAGCGAAGCAAATAATGAGTCCAAGAGCAATCATCGCGGGAAAAGGAAGACATGGCTTAGAGAGAGCACCTGCAAGAATCACGAAACACACACCTGGAGAGATCATCAGGTCCTCAGAGGACGTAACAAGATACAGGAAGAACATGCCTTTATACTGCAAATGTGAATGCTATAAACTACAACACAACTGGGTCCCTAACCATCTATATGATATGCACTTTGAGGACAACGTTCTACGCAGGGGCTGTAGGATCAGCAGAGTAAATAAAGAGTGGCAGTAGGTAGCGCTCATCCGAGTCACTATCAACCATGGGCAGTAAGTAGCGCTCATCAGAGTCGCTATCGGCCCCGGGACAGAAGGTAGTGCCCATAAGAGTCAGTATCGTCCAAATGTGTAAAAAGTAAATATAGCCCTACGCTAGTAGCTGTCCCCTTCCCCCAATGATACTATACATGCATCGTAACCACGACACACTAACACGTGTCACTTCTACAACACTGTTTTATACTTAATAACTGTCAAGTCTTCAAACATGGATCTATGGACAGTTATTCCTACGCATGCGCACGGGGGATCAGCTAACACGCAATTGACCTCTACATGTTACTCACAGCTCACACACATCTCGTGATAAAATCGTGACAAGTTAATGAGATACACTAAGTTGACGGTAGTCCCTTAACTCTAAGTCCACGTGCAAGAAGAAAAAAATAAACGATAATATAGATACAATAACTGAAATAAAATGTAACTAAATGTAAGCAGTAAAGATGGCAAGGTATCTTGCCTGGTGTGTCGCCTGAGGTTGTGCATTGATAGTGATGTCCTGTTTTGTCCAAAAGCCATGTTTGATGTGAAGAAGTCCGAAGGAAATTAGTATGTGATAGTCATGGTCAGAAGTATATATTCTAAGAGGAGATTTAATTTATGTAAAAGATAATTCTCAATTTAAAATATATATACTCATTTAGAAAAATAGTCATAACTATCTAGGAAAAATATATTTTGTATTTGTTTAAAATCAATATTTATTAAGAAATATTTTACATAAATATCTAAAACTTCAGAAAAATCATTTGAGGCTTAAAACTCTTATAAATTCTTCAAACTGTAAATTTAGAAAATATTTATAACTTATTTATAATAGTGGAAAACTATAATTTACTGATCAAGTTATTTGTAGATAATATTCTGAAAAAATTATTTTGAGAATTCTAATAAAAAATCAATTAGGTCAAAACTATAAATAATTAGATAAAAAATAGTCCAATAATAGGTTTAGGGCTTCTAACTTCATTTGGAAATAGATACATGGTTCAAGTCTGATATATACACATTATATATTACAATATTAAAATATTTAATACATTTATAAATATAGGACATGTAAATAATAATAATAATAAAAGATTTTCTTTTCTTTTTTTCAATAACATACAAATACATTAGTATAATACTAACAAACTGAATTTAATAATAAAATAAATAAGAATACTATTTATCTTTAATTATAATAATAAACTATTTATCAATAGTGAGAGAGAGAGATAGTCAAGAAAGGGAAAGAAGTGAGGGGATCGGGAAGGGGTTTCACCTGCGGGCGGAGCACGGGGTCGGCGTCGGCGATGGCGCTGCGTCGGAGACGCTCAGGCGGCTGGCCGCGTCGGGCACAGGCTCTCGCCGCGGAGCTTCCGACAGTCCGCGTGGTCCAGTGCCGAATCACGGCGACGGTCGGACGGAGCGGGGCTGATCGTCGGGGCGTCCGTACGGAGGGCGGTGGAGGAGATCGGCGTGGAATCTGGCTTCGTCAGTGGAGGCGCCGGGGGTCCTGCCGTCGGTGGCCAGCGCACGCGCGACGACGCCTACCGCTGGCGCGGAGCTTCGACAACAGCGAAGTCGTCGGGGTATCGACGCCGGTGACGGCAGGGAGCTGATCGGCACGCTGGAGGGGCAAGAGGCGGTTGGTAAGTCTAGGGTTCCTCTTTTTTTTCCTTTCGATTTGGTGGTGTGGAGTGCGGTGTTTGGGGGCGGCGCCGGCTGTGGCGGGGTGGCGTTGTTATTGGTGGTGGCCTTGGGATTTCGGTCGGGAAGGTGATGAGCGGTCTGCTGCCTGTGGCAGAGGGGGATTCCGACGAGTTCGGCCGGGCTAGGTTGTGCTGGTCGCGGGGTGCGGGGTCGATGGTGGCTTCGGGTGGTGGTGCTTGGTGGTAGCTGTGATGGTGGTGGTTTTAGTAGGGTGGTCGGTTGCCGTGGTCCGAGATCGGAGAAGGTGGTGACGGTGACGACGGTGGTTGCGGTGAAGGGGAACGGTGTTGGTGGTGGTGAGCCGGGGAGATGGCGGGGGTGACGGTGGTGAAGATGGCTATGGTACGGGCGGCGGTCTGGCGCCATGGGGAGTGGTCGCCGGTTGCTGGACGGAGAGGAGACGGTGT
Organism: Iris pallida; assembly: GCA_029216955.1. Classification (NCBI taxonomy): domain Eukaryota; kingdom Viridiplantae; phylum Streptophyta; class Magnoliopsida; order Asparagales; family Iridaceae; genus Iris; species Iris pallida. The sequence continues at coordinate 12,096,397 of JANAVB010030219.1, forward strand.
GATTTGCTGTAGTTAGGTTAGGGTGTCGTCGCGTCGGGTTGTCCGACACGACAGGGATGGCGTTGTGGTGTCCTGCATGACACGGAGACAAAGTGGTGTCCGACATGTCGGACACGGAGATGATATTGTATTTGTACAAATAGAATTATAGTGGATGGAAGGTACGGACACAGACACGATACACGAATTATGGGATGTATTGGTGGAGAATTTGGATGATGTAATTTATGGATGAGTACCTCTCCTTATATAGGAGGTGGGAATTTCCAGTTGGATAAGGATTAGGGGGGTTTAAATCCCAATGGATAAATTCCATATTAATTCAAATCGAATTAAAATAAATTTATCAAATCCAATTTAATATAGATAGAACTTATCTTTAATTTAAAAGCTATTTAAAATAAGGTCAATAAAATGTTTTCCAATTTAAATCATAATAATTAATTAAATATTAAGTCAAACAATATTTCAAATATCATTTTAATAAAATAAAATATAATAATTAATTTCAAAAATCATGATAAATGTTTAAATATTTGGAATACCATTTTGCAATAAAATAATTATACTCGTTTTCGTAAAATAAAAGTGGACGTGAAATAAATTTTGTCACTTGCACACAAATAATATATTTACATAAAATAATAGTTTTCTAAATTACTACTTATATTACAATAAAACATAAGTTGTGGCACATCTCGATGTGACGTTTTTACAACTTTATGTAATTAAAACATTTATCACGTACTATTTTGAAACTAAAATTCTTCTATAAAATCTCCAATAAAAATATTTTACAAAAATATGTACATCGCACATTTTCGCACTCGACGAGCAATTTCGAACCGAAAACTCGCACGCGACGTACATTACGAGAATGCGAACTTGTACGCGACGTATAAATACGAAGTACTAGTAAATATCATTAAATACCAATTTATATTAAAAAAATTCGTAGTAGAAATTTAGGAGGTTTACATTTACTCCCTCTCTCAAACTCACTGAGTTCTTCTCCTTCAATTTCTTCTTCATCCTTCTCTCTGAGTAGTGAGCGGCTGCTTAGCCTTCTCTCTCCATCAAGAGAAGAGTTGTAGGGTTTTAAACCCTAAGGCCTCGTTTGGTTCGCGGAATCTCCCGGTTGGAAAAGGAAAGTGAGGAGGAAAGGAAAGTGATTCCCAATGGAAGGGAAATTAGGGGGGAAAGTGATTCCATCCATCCAAGGAAGGAATCACTTTCCCACATTGAAGTATTCACTTTCCTTTCCAAATTCCTTGGCATTGCCAAACATCGGAAAGGAAAATCAATAGGAATTAAAGTTTCCCAAAGGAAAGGAAATGACAAGGAATTGATTTCCTTTCCCTTCCATTCCGCGAACCAAACGAGGCCTAATATGAAGGCTGAAGTTGGTTTGTGGGCTTTAAGCCCAGAGTTGGGTTTTATTATATGTAATTTAATTATTGTATTTAGATTTCTGAGTTAATATTTGGGCTGGGCTTCAAGCCCACGCTGGCTGATGATAATAGATTATATCTCTTACGGGCTTGGGCTTCAAAGTCCAATCCTGATTATAAGTGTTGGAGTATTAATTTTCTGTGGTTGGAGTATAATACTAGTATAACTATATAAGGGTAAATACATAAATACAGTATTGTGTAGATTAATTAGCAATTAATTGTTAATGGTTGGTAACTAATTATTAATTATTATTATTAGTTAGTAAGTAAATGTTAGTTAGCTAATGATTAGTTAGTAGTTAGATATGATTAGTTAGGCTTTTCCACTATCCCTATAGATCTATTACAAATCACATGGGGTGGCACCTTGGCTTGGAGAACACTCCATTTTCCTCATTAAAATATTGGACATACCTAATATTTTATTACACAGAATATTCACTCTCACTCTCTCCTGCCAGTTCCTGCCTCATGTCAAGTGGAGCTCCGCCATGCTCCGCCGCACCAGCCGGCCGAACTCTGGTGCTCACTCTCTCCTTTCTCACCTCTGCCCTCCTCCTCAGTCAAACCACAACCAACCTTGCCCCTTCACCACCGCACCTCCACAGAACGTCACCACTGCCACTGCTCCCCGATCTAGTCTCCGACCATATCGTCATCCACCCCCAACTTCACTACCAGAGCAACACCACCTAGCCGACTGCCTCTGGCTATCACCCTTCTTATCACCACCAGGACTACATCGCTCGCAACCACCGCCACTACCCGGTTCACCACGCCAATTCCCAGTGCCACCGTCCGACCATCACTCGCCACCAGTCCGGCACCACCGCCTCACCATTCTACCTCCTCCACACAAGATCGCCTTGCCGGACATGAAACCACCATCACCGCCTTGGCATAGGCTCTGCCACCACCACATGGGCCGTCCCCATCAGTCCGGCCAACAACATCGCCTACCACCCAACATCACCCACAAAACCACCCAAGTCCTACTCACCTGAGCCAGAGCCGCCTAACGCCATCACCGCCTCGACAGCCACAGATCTGGCCAACAATCTCCCAGATCTCGCCAGTAGCACAATCGCCAGTTTCCTCCATCTTTCCTCGCGGCGGAGCTCACACCCAAGCTTCCGGAGTCACCCTCTATGAGTTTTCACCGGACGCTCGCCTACTCGAGCCAGATCTGGTGCTGATCTGCCGTGACGGTGTCTACTTCGAGGTGCACCCCTCCAGCAGCTTTCGACTAACGCCATCTTAAGCGCAGTCCAATGTCGGTCGAACACTCTTGAGCGCCGTCGAAGTCTCGGTAACCTAGTCGTCACCCCCACAGCGCCTGCTACCACCATCTCTTCTCCGATTCCCGGCGAGCTGCACACCAGCATGCCCGAGCTGGTGAGCTCCTTCCCACTCTCCTCCTCCTTTTTTTCTCTCCTTCCATTCCTCTCCTTCACTCTTTTCTGTGTAAATTGGGGCGGCCAGTGCTCTCTCTCTCTCTCTCTCTCTCTCTCTCTCACCAGTAGAGAAGAGATGATTTAAACCCTAACTGACTAACAGGTTTTGGGTCCAGCCCATTGGGCTGTGGGTTGGTTTATGTTTAAGTTGTTAATTATTATTATTATTATTATTATTATTATTATTATTATTATTATTATTACCCTACGGCTTGGGCTTCAGCCCAATAGTATTATATGGTATTGTTCTTATTTGTGTGGATTTTAATAAATTGTTGTGTTTGGCTGGACAACCCAGAATATTTTTTGTGTTTTGTTTTGTTACTTAATCTAGGTCGGGCTTAAAGCCCAGGTATTTATATATGTATCAAGATGTGTTTGTGTGTGTGTGTTGTGTTGTGTGTGTGTGTGTGTTGTGTGTGTGTATTTTGTATATATATATAGTTTTATTGATAGTATTGTGTATAATAAATATTTCTTTAAATTATTAGAAAATTACTTTGAATCTATTGAATTTGGAAGATCTCAACTATTATTATAATATTTTCTAATTACATATTATTTGCCAAAAGAAGGTTTTAGCCGCAAATATTTGGTCTAGTTTTTCTAAAATAGCAAGTACATCTTTTAAAGAGTTTTTTTTGCAATAGTATTTATTCTAGCTAGTATATATTTGTCTTGGTGATATTCTATATATAGTTAGTGATACTCTAAATTATTTATAATTAGTTAGTAATATTACTAGATAGTTACTATATGGTTAGATAATAGCGTAGAACAGTTAACTAATTATCATCCTTTAGAATTTAACCTATTCTTACCCTATTCTAGGTGGACATTGAGACTATTAATTTGCAAGGACAAAGGCAAGTACTTCTATGATTTTGACTCATTTAATTCATGTCATGTTCTTTTTATATTGGATACATTGTTACACGACATGGCTTATACTCTAGTTCATGATCTTTACTGGTATTTGGGGGGGCAAAATACTACAGATATGTGACCAAAGCCCAACCTAGAATATTGTATGATAGCATAGGTCTCACATCGTGCACGTGGAATTCTAAGTCATACTGTTACTTGTGCTTCATGATCTTTTCCCAGCCAGTCACATATTCTAGTGGTTATTTCAAAATTCACATGTCATGATCTTTTGATTTCATATTGCAGTCTAGTAGATTATGCATTTACAGCTCATGTTCATCCTGTTTTATTGTTCCTTTTTATTGTTCACGTCATACTTATTTCATTATTATAGAATGTACTTTACTTCGCTCTTGACTGGATGTGTTGCAGGTGAACTTGAGACTATATGGGCAGGAACCCGGGATCTTAGTTGAGCAGGACGACACCATGATTCAAGACCTAGGAGTTGTTGCTACCCTTTTGTTTTAAGTTTTATTTTGTATTATATATTTTACTTCTGTATCATTGTATTGATGAAATCTGGGAACGTAATAGATGATGTGATTGAATTCTATCTTATCTTGTGAAGTTCTATAGATACTTAGTACAGCTTACTACATTGAGTATACAATGTAGGCTGGGCGAGTTCGACTCGTATTCGATTATTCGGGAGCGGATCGTGACACGAAATGATATGGTAACATGGAAAGCTCTCGGGACCGGTAGTTGTCGAGGCAGTCTTCGAACCGTAGAGCTGCAATGAGAAGTAAAGAATGAGAAATGGTACTGAGAATGGTAATCGTGTTGAGTCTTGCATAGTCATTGGACAACTTGTGTACAAGGTTTGGTTCCTCGAACGATCGTCGGGGCACCGGGTTCGTGTCGGTCTAGGAGGAATTATCGGTATTATACGACCTTCAGCGACGGTACGACCCGTATCTGAAGTGGGCGATAATACAGGCTGCGAGACGTTGGATGGAGCTCGTACCTCGCATGCGAACGGTCACCCGTATGAATAAGTTCGGGTATAGCTTGACATTGCTAGTGACTTTCATATAGATGAGTCAGCATAACAGCGGCGATCCACGTACATGCCTTAGATTGAGTAAAGAAGTTGTAAGGTGTCGGTTAAGTCGATAGAAGTGTAAGCACGTCATAAATGAGTCAAAGAAATATGTGCACAATCTACTATACAAATATGAAGCCTAGGATTTGGCTATACTAAGAGACATGTGCTTCAGCACGAGATGTGGCGTCAGGTTTTGAGTCAATGACACAAGTTTATGTGTTGATTTGAGTCGGTTGTATGTTGAATCGAGAAAGAACGTAAAAAAGTATGAATAAGATACATATATTGCGAGGCAGCCTCGATGTTGACACTCAAATGGGTCTTATGGCACGACCACGTTGTTTGCACGACTGGATTTTGTAGCACGGTCTCAAAAAATTGATAGTACGATCACGTTGGTTGCAACACAAATAGGCCAGGAGTCTAAGTCAGCAAATTGATCCTAAGACAAAAATAGAAAGACAATCAAAAGAGTAGTTGCACTAATTAATGAACGTGTTTATTCTGTATGGGTGGGCGAGGATACCACCAGTACGGTTGTGTACTGACCATCCAACAATTTTTATGCCCAAGCTACAGGTACTTGCTCGTCGAGGCGGACCTCGCTTGGACGCACTGAGCCATAGAGTTCCTTGGTGTTTCGAGGCGTACGATCACGTTGAAGACTTCACCTATACGGGACAAAATGTATAGACATCACCTTCTGAAGTCTCTGTAAATGTAAGCCTTCGGGCATGAGCGATTGTAATTGAGAGGAGAGAGCACGAGTGTTTAACAAAAGTAAAGTGAGCTTGAGTGACTTGTAATCTTGGCTTCGCGTCCTTGTAATCTTATTTCCAATATTAATAAAGGGTATCATTTTGTACAGGTCTTTGTGCTATTCAACTTCTCTGCTTGGGACTTCTGTGTGATGACCCCGTCGTAAGCTATTGTAATTGGCCATTATGGAATCCGCCTTGCGCGAGCGCAACCTAGGCTCGCACAGCATCATGCCTCGGCGAGGAGCATCGGTTCTCGATCTGCGGAATCTGGGCGTGACATTCATTCACTCCTACATTTTTCTCTTTCTCTATCATTTTTATAACAGTTTTAGTAATAGAAGTGATTTTTTTGTGTTCAGAGTAGTAGGTCATGTCACCTATGTCATTCGCTATATTTATGTCATGTCTGACCTTATACATTCTTCCAAATGCCATCAAATTCCTATCAGACCCTCCTCTCCACTTTCCTTACAACCAGAACCCTGTGATCCCCTTTGCAATTAGCAGCTTGAACGAGCCACTAACACAAATTGTCAACAATATATGACATAAAAATTTTGTTAACGACTTCACGCGCTCTTTATGCAAATTCCAACAATCGATTTCTTGATCCGACTTTATTGTTGTGCTCATGGCATGTTCTTTTACAAGTATGTACAAAATCGCATGATCATGAAGTCATTTGGTTGATACAATTTGACCGTTATAGTAGGTCATGTCCTTATCATATCCTACAGCCCGTTCATCGTCTAAAAGTCGTATCTTCGTGCCAAAACTTTTGATTTCCAGTCCGTTTTCAGATAACTCTTCATTTCTTTGTCTATTTGATATATACGGTTAGATCATTCAATTTTGATTGTGTATTGTTTACGAGCGCGACTTGACTTACTGTCTAGAATTGCTATTCTGGACTTTTGGAAGATTCAATCGTTGGTTTCTATTCATTTCTTCATAGCAATCTGACACCATTAGATAGGCCAAACCACCTCGTCTTTAATTAATAAATTAGTTTGTATCAATATAATATCTCAAAATCTGAACGACCAAACTGAAATCCATCAATTCCATTAATCTTGTATCATTGAAATTGACAAAGTGACTGTATGGATCGCTAAAACAAGATCTTTAATCTTGTGGTTGATCATCTTGTCTCGGTTTGTATGTCGTACACCACTAAAATCTGCTTAATTGGCGACGTAAATTCAGCGACGTTCTCAAAACATCGCTAAATTGTGGACATTAGCGACGTATAATTGAAAAGTCGCTAACAGTCGCTACTAGCGACAAAAATAGTGACATGACAACGACGTATATTAGTTACATGAGCTAGTCATCGTGAAACGTCGCTATGACGTCGCTAATAGCGACTAATTTAGCGACGTTAGTAGGAACGTCGCTAAATTCTAATTAAATTAAATTCTCCCACCTCCGATTCATTTCCTCCCATCCATTTTACTCTCTCACTCTCTCCCTCCGGCGCTCTCACTCTCACTCTCTCCGGCGCTCTCACTCTCTCCGACGACTCTCCTCCGGTACGTGACTCCCTCTCTCTCTCTCTCTCTATTTTGGTTGTTGGTGGTTGGGGGGTGCTGGTGGCTCGGGGGAAGGGACAGGGGGGTGCTTGTGTTTGGGGGTGAGGAATGGTTGGGGGTGGCTGGGGGGTGGGGCAGGGGGGTAAGGTCGGCTGGGGGTGAGGAGGGGGGCTGGGGGGAGGGGAGTGTTAGGGTTTGGGTTAGGGGTGGGTGTGGAGGGGAAGGGACGGGGGGGTGAGGGTGGCTGGGGGTGAGGGCGAGGGTTGGGGGGAGAAGGGTTATGGTAAGGGTTCGGGTTAGGGTTAGGGGTGGTTGGTGGGGGAGGGGAGCAGAGGGGCAAGGGGGACTGGAGGGGGGGCTGGAGAGGGGAGGGGCTGTTGGGGGAGGGGTTAGGGATAGGGTTCGGGTTAGGGTTAGGGGTAGTGTAGGGGGGGAAGGTGCGGGAGGGCTGGGTCAGGGGCACCGACAGTGCCAAATAATCTGATAATTTAGTAATAATTATTTGTTTTTCGACACCGAAAATCTGATACTCCGTTCGAAACCACGTACCGATAGTGTCGATATTTGTAACACGTAGTTTTGTTGGTTGGTTAATGTCGTCGTCTATTTTCCTTGATCCCGATACTCATAGGAATGGTCCCGAGTCACGGTCGTACGTCGGATTAGGACCTTCTTGCTGCTCGTGGGGTTGGGGGTCTGCTGCTCGGGGTGGGGCCCCAAGGGTGCTCGCAGTATATATATGCATGTAGTATGTAGTATATTCGTTTTAGTTTTGAAGTTTATTCATATTTGCAGATATCTAGAAATGGCTATATCCATGTATATGCTAGACCGTTCATGGATGTACAACCGTATTCGAGATGACAGGTGCGGTGTGCGAGATGAATACATCGCCGGAGTAGAATAATTCCTCCAATTCGTGAAGGCGTTTCCTCAATCCATGGACGGGATGGACATTAAGTGCCCGTGTGCAAAATGTCGAAACATGAAGTTTCAACCAGAATTGGATGTGACGTATCACTTATACACAAAGGGTTTCCTTCCGAATTACTACCAATAGACCGCACACGAGAGCTAGTACCTTTAGCATTCCAAGCGGAGCCTTATGTAGCCTTATGTGGAGCCTTATGTTGAGCCTTATGTGGAGCCTTATATGAATGTCCACAACCGAACTGGTGTCGACAACGAGTACGTGAACATGGTCTTCGAAGCTGCGGGGCCTAGTTTCAATCCATACAATATGACGCAGCTGAGGAGGCACCGAATGCCGATGCCGCGAAGTTCATGGAGTTGCTGGAGAATGCAATGACTCCTTTGTACCCTGGTTGTGGGGACCATTCACCGTTAGAGGTGATCACTCGGCTCTTGAGCATAAAATCTGACTTTAACATGTCACAAGAATGCTACAATAGAGTGCTCGAGTTGATTACCGATATCTTGCCGGAGGGTGCCAAATTACCGAAAGACTTCTACCGCTCTAAGAGGATGGTGAGATCCCTCTGGATGGGATACGACATGATCGATTGCTGTCAGAACGGATGCATGCTTTACTACAAAGATCACAAGGATGCAGAAGTGTGCGGATTCTGTGGTGCTGATCGCTACAAGCCAACTGCTGCAGGCAAGTCTAAAAGACCGACTACTTCAATGCACTACTTGCCGTTGACGCCGCGGTTACAGAGGTTATTCATGGTGAAAGAGACTGCCAAAAATATGAGTTGGCACAAGGGACAACAGACTGAAGGAGTGTTGGATCACCCATCTGATGGAGAAGCGTGGAAGCACTTCGATCGAGCATATCCTAATTTCGCTTCTGATGCGCGTAATACAAGGTTGGGGCTCTGCTCTGATGGTTTTACCCCATTTGGTCTTTCAGGCTCCCAATATTCATGCTGGCCGGTAATCCTCACTCCGTACAACCTACCGCATTGGATGTGCATGAAGACACCTTACATGTTCTTAACTATTATCATCCCCGGTCCGAACAACCCGAAGAGGAACATCGACATGTACTTGCAGCCGTTGATAGATGAGCTGAAGCAGCTATGGAAAACAGGGGCGTACACGTATGATGCTTCAAAAAAAATAGAATTTCAGATACGGGCAGCACTAATATGGACAATCAACAACTTTTCGACTTATGGAATGTTATCTGGATGGAGCATTCATGGTCGGCTTTCATGTCCATATTGTATGGACCGTACTAAGGCTTTTCGTTTGAGACACGGAGGAAAGCCATGCTTCTTTGATTGTCACCGGCAGTTCTTGCTGAAAGACCATCCGTACCGTAGGAACAGAACTCCTTTTCGTGCCGGAGCTATGGAGAAGGGCGATCCACCGTCAATGTGGTCCGGAGAGGACACATGGGAGCAAGTAAAAGAAATCCCAAGTGCTATTGAATATCCTACAACGATCAGCCGTCGCGAGGGATTTGGCAAAGATTATAACTGCACCAAAAGGAGTATATTCTGGGATCAGCCATATTGGAGCACAAATCTGATTAGACATAACCTTGACGTCATGTATATCGAGAAGAACGTGTTTGATAACATAATTAATACTGTAATGGACGTCAAGGGAAAGACAAAAGACAATCAGAAGGCTAGATTGGACTTAGCCGAAATATGCAGACGCCCAACATTGCACATGATAGACAACGGAAAGGGAAAGCTTTTGCGGCCTAAGGCAATCTACTCGCTGGACAAGAAGGACAAAGTAAGACTTTGTAGATGGATCCAGGACTTAAAATTTCCAGATGGATATGTCTCCAATCTAAGAAGATGTGTCGACATAAAGGAGTGTAAACTGACCGTAATGAAGAGCCACGATTGCCACGTATTCATGGAGAGGTTAATTTATGTTGTATTTCGGGAATTATTACCGCCGATAGTTTGGGATCCATTAACAGAGCTTAGCATATTCTTCAGAGATCTTTGTTCTTGCAAGTTGCTCGTCGATCGTTTAGAGAAGCAAGAAAAGGACATTGTGGTAACACTTTGCAAACTTGAGAGAGTTTTTCCTCCTGTATTCTTCGACTCAATGGAGCAATTGCCGATTCATCTTATCTATGAGGCTCTTGTTGCTGGACATGTCGATTATCGTTGGATGTACCCGTTCGAGCGACAGTTGAACCACCTCAAGAGGAAGGTGAAAAAAAGGCACGGGTGGAGGGTTCTATTTGTGAATCATGTCCTTGAGGAGATTTCAAACTTCTGTTCCATGTATTTTCAGCCTCATATTGCTACAAAGAACAAGGGCTCCCAGAAATGATGACGGCTATGAAGTTGGTATTGAGGCAAAGCTGAAAGTATTTACTGCCTACGAAAAACCATTTGGTAAAATGAAAAAAAGATATCTAAATGACGACGAGGTTAGCGCTGCAATGTTATATGTATTGCTCAACTGCGACGAGGAAGTGGACAAGCTAGAGGGGTAAGTAAAATTATTTTGCGTGCTTCGTTGCTTCTCAATATAACTAATATACCTATGCTTCGTTGCTTTTCAGCATGTTTAAGGATGAGTTAACGTCCAACAATCCGTACGCAACCGAGGAGGAAGTAGAACAACAAATGAGACTTCATTTTCCTTTTTGGTTGAGAGCATATGTACGGATATCTTCACAATTTAATTTTTTATACGTTTATACTTGCACATAATAATTAAGTTAGCATCGTTTATTTGGTATTTAGGTTGATCGTCCGGAGGCAATCTTGAGAATGAGTATATTAAAACTCTAGCCAAGGGACCAATTTATCAAGTAAGACCTGGCCAAGTTACTGCGTAAATGGCTTCAGGTTCAAGTCAACAAATGCCCGAATAAGAGACGACTTCTTGGATTTGGATTCTACGAAGAATAGCTGTTTGTGCATAAAATCTTCAAACTACAAAGACGTCGACCCAAGCAATGACTTCTTTGGCGTCTTACGAGAGATTGTGGAACTGACATACAATTATGCTATAGAACCTTGTAAGATCGTCTTTTTCAGATGTGACTGGTTCAATCTGATCCAAGGTCGAGGCTGGAGAGTTGACAAACATGGTCTTGTTGACATAAATTATATCGTCGATATCAAGCTTATGAGCCGTTTGTTCTAGCAAGCCAGGCTCAGCTAGTTTACTTTACCAACTATCCAAAACGAGGAGCCGGGAGATCAGATTGGTGGGCAGTCTGTAAGACTAAAGCTCGGAATACCTTCGATGTCGACGAGATAGCTTATCAGGAAGACGAACTACCTCTTATTACAAATATTGTCGATGTGGACTCAACGGAAGTTCCTCATGACATGTTTCATCAATTGGAAGAGGTAGAAGTATCAGAAGAGGAAGAGGAAGTTGATAGAAGTGAAGAGGAAGAGGAATCGGAACAAGATAAATTTTCAGAAGAGGATTGAATATGTTTAATTTTCAGATGTAATATAGTTTACTTTTGTTATTTTTCAGATGTAGTATGGTTTACTTTTTTTTTTTCAGATGTAGTATGGTTTACTTTTATTTTTTTCAGATGTAGTATTGTTTACTTTTGTTTTAGCGACGTTAATAAGCGATATTTTCAGATGTAGTATGGTTTACTTTTGTTTTTTTAAATGTAGTATGGTTTACTTAGCGACGTTTTCAGGTGTAGTATGGTTTATTGTTTTTTTTTTTCAGATGTATTATGGTATACTTCTGTATTTATTCAGATATGGCTCGACGTGAATCCTTTGGTTCCGGTGCTGGTGGGAGTCGATGAGGCCGACAGTCTCCATCTACCACTCCTCCAACCGACTCCTCATCCCCCCGCACTCCAGTACACACTAGCGGTCTAATCGTCGGCAGTGTCTCCATACCCGGCTCTAGCAGTTCGAGGCTAGGGCCTTCTTCTTCTACGCAGCCAGTACCGTTGAGTATTCCAGAGGTCGACCACACTACTGAGGAGCAGGCCGAGGCTGAGGCCCACGTCGAGGTCGAGGGCGATGGCGAGGGTGAGGCCGAGGGGCAGGCTACGAACAGGGACAGGGGTAGGGACAAGGGGGCAGGGGCATGCTGCAGCTCCCATTTGAGACAGATCCTCCATATGCCCGGAGGGGGATATGAGGTTGGAGATTTGGGCCTGTACTCGGACCAGACGGTAAGTAAAATTGTTGTATTTAATTTATTTAAATTTATTATAAGCTTGTTTAATAAATTTTAATTTCTATTTTATAGGTACTATTATCCCTCCTCCGTACACCGGTCGCTGGGTATATTCCTGCGACAGAACTTCGGGGGGCCCTGGATCAACTGGAGGGATGTTCCGGCCGACAAGAAGGCCTTCTGGTTTGAGCACTTCTCGGTACGTAAAAGTTTATTTCCTTTTAATATTTAGTATGTTATGTTATAACTTATACTTCTATAATTTTTTCAGCGGACTTAATTCTTCCCTCCCCACCGCGTCGTTGCTGTCGAGTCATTTTTCCAGCGTCGCCAGCAAGCTCATTAGGGACGCGATCATCGACCAAAAGATCGCGAGCGCCGGGGAGATCCTATTCAGGGTTGGATCTCTGTCGCCGACTGGGGGGTAATGAATAGGAGATTCGAGGAGGAAACCTACAAGGAGAAGTCTGCGGAGTCTAAAAGAGCGCGACAGGCGGGATCGCAGTGGTGTGGTGGGTCACGGTCCATCATGGATTTTTTCACTCATATGGTACATATCGCGCTGTATACCCATAATTAATACTTTATAGTAATATATTTCTTTCAACTTAACTGACAAATCATATAATAATTTTGTAACAGATTGAATCGGGAGAAGATCGAATATGGTGACCTTGTTCTGTCAACACTTTTCTAGCTTGGGGGTATTTTGGTCATTTTTGAAATTTATGAATTATTTGGTATTATTTATTATTTGGATTTATATAATTAATATGATTTTTAGTGATTTTTAGTAGAATTGATTTTGGCCCTATAGTTGACTTTGACTAGTGTTGACTAGAAGACTAACCTAGTGACTAACCTAGGTTAAGACCACTTGGTTAGGTTAAGTAAACTTGGTTTGACCTATTTTAGTGAGGGTTAAGTCATTGGAACTTGTTTGGAGAGATTTGGAGTTGATTTGACTAAAATGGCTTATGACTTCATAAGTCATGATTAATGACTTGACTTAAAGCCCATAGGCCCACACCATGAACCAACCCTAACCCTAATCAGCCCATGGCAGCCACTATTGATCTTCCCTTCCTATTTAATACCCCTCAAAGTTAGGGCTAGCCTCCATTAGGTTTTTTTGCCAAGTTTTAGAAAGAGGTAAGCCCCCATCTTCCATAAATCCTAGTAAATCCATTTTTATTCCTTTTTAACCCAAACAAATTGCATTGAGTCCTAAATTTCTCTACTTGCTGTTGGTAATAACTATTCTCAGATTTGGAGAGCATTGGAGGAGTTTGGTCATCAAGAGGAGCACCTCTTTATGGAGCTTTTTGAAGCTTTTGATACTCATAGGTATATTCATTTTCTCACCATAGAATTCTATAATTTTTGTATCATTAGAGAGCCCTAGACCTAACCTAACTGTAGGAATAGGAATCCCTAAAATTTTGTGTCCTTTCGTGTCCATTCTGGACACGTATCAGTGTCTAGTTTTAGGTGTTTGATGAAATGCCCCTATGGGCATTTCGTATGAATTTTGGGGATATGTTTGAATAGAAAAATAGTATTTGACCTCGCTTATAGGTTTCTGGTGTCTTTTTGTGTTCTTGGTGTCGTGTCGAGTCGTGTCGGGCACGTGTACACGCGGTCGTGCACACGCGCGTGCGGGGACTGTGCGTGCCCTGCCACTCGGGCATGATTGTGACACGGACACGCCACCCCGACACTTGGGATTTGACACACAGCATGGGGCCGACACTGACACGGGGCTCCCCAAGTTTCAGGGCCCCACGTGTCGTCGGACACGCGAACACGTGCACGAGTTTTTGCACTGTTCAGTGACTGTTGTTTTTAGCCACTGATACGCGTGTCTCGTGTCGCGTACACACAACGTGGACACGAGACAGGGTGTCCTAACCCTAGCCCTACTAGGTCGACACTGGGACACAAATACGTGGGTTGTGTCGTGTCGTGTCGTGTCATGCACACGAGCGACGTGAACACGTGCAGGAGGAGTGGACTGTGCACTGTGTCCAGTTTTCTTGTTTTCAGTTTATGTTGAATGGACACGTTTGTGTCCACTTTTGTGGACACAAACACATTACATAGCATGTACACTTTATGATTAAACATTACCAACCATTAAATTCTCATTTTAAATTGATTTTGATAGTTAAATTCTCATTTCCCATTTTATTTCTGATATTCAATAACTGTCCATATATCCTGTTTTTCCTAGATTTTAAAAATGAGTTTTAGCATCAATTTTTACCTAATCTATACTGTAAATTGTATGATATTAAAAGCCTAATATGTTCTCCTATGTGTTTACTAGTAGTGTGTCAAAATTGGGGTGGATGTGGTTTGGAGTGGTTTGATTCATAAATCATTGCTTCAGTTTAAGGACTGTTTTTGAACTGTTTGTTTTGGTTTTATGTCAATTGTTAACTGATGTTGATTCCTTAACTGAGAATGAAGTTGGGAAACTTTGTTTATTGTTATGGGATGTATATTAACTGAGATTAGAGGGAGAATTCCTGTGTAAACCTGAGATTGAAATGGGGGGGACTGTTTTACTGAGAATGGTTTTAAATGTGTTTTATGAGTTTGTTAAACTGAGATTTGGGCTAAAATCTGGAATTATATTTAGAGGACTGTTTGAACTGTAAATGGAGTGGGACTGATATCTGAGTTTACCTACACTATTGCTCACTGCTATCACACTCAGTCCTCACTGTTTTCATGTCACTAACACTCACATACACACACCGTAGTGTAATTGCCTCACTGTCCTATACACATGACCCCCCTCATGTATTATTACACTATCCTATCACACACATGTAATGTATCACTCACACACACTCTAGTCACACACACTCATGCACATGTCTCCCCTCACATACTTCACTGTGGTTCCCCTCACTATTCACTCATGTATCTCACACTCTCTCATGACACACACTCTCTATCTGATACACACACACATACACTTGGACACATATTTATGTGCCCCTCTCTATGCCTATGCATATAGTATGTATTAACCTATAGGTTGTATGCTAAATCACATTAGCCTATAGGGTGTTTCTAGTTATATTATTTAATGGATCTATATGTGTACTATATATTAGATATATATATGTGTTATGTGTATAGATGTTTTGTAGGTTGTATAGACTTGGCTTAGCCTATGGCCTAGTCTCTTAGCCTATGGCCTATGGGTGTGTTTGCTTAGCTAGTGAGCCTAGAATAGACTAGTGTAGTCTTGTTAGACTTAGAATAGCCTTGTTATCCTAGTATAGACTAGTTTGACTTCTAGGGTTGACCAGAGTTGACCAATTGACTTTGGTCTAGATTGACCTAGATTCATATAAAATGTATTGATTTGCATCTTATTATCATTGTAGACTTATAGTGACTCGTACTATTCTATAGGAGATAGACACCACTCCTCAGACAGTATATATTCTCCAGATTCATCGGTTACAGGCGAGTACATTCTCTGATTATTTCATATCCTGTATTAGGAGTATATTTCCTGCTTTAGATTACTTTACATGATGCTGACACGTTGGAAACACGGATTAGTACTATATGGATCTTGTTGGGCGATGTTATCCCCTTAGCGGATACATCGGGTATTTCGTGTTCGTGTACTTTATCGTGAACATCGTGTACTCTTGTATTTGTGACATTCGTGTACGAAACGTGTGAAATCGTGTATAATCATGTATTCACATGACCTTCGTGTACAATAACATAACTTAGCCAGATCCTTGTGTATTGATTGGGGCGGGGGAGTAGAATTGGTTATGTATTCAATCCAGTAGATTACTCGTGTATAATATCGTACCGTTTACATAACCATCTTGTGCTCTGAATCACTAGACACTGTTAGTTCTCTATATACTGTAGCTATTTATTTACAGTCTTTCCTGTTTACCATGTTATTCTTCAGTTTCTTGTATCTTACTCTCTAGCATGATTATATATCCTGACCTGCTATGATTTGTTGAGATGTACTGTGCTCGCTCCTGTCCTGACTGGACCTGTTGAAATATTACAGAGGACGAGGCTGAGGCGTTCTGCCCTACCTACTACGGTGCTACACTAGACGAGTGCCTGGACTTGGACCAGCAGCAAGATCCACTAGCAGTAGATGACACTCCCTTAGACTAGGATTGTCTTTACTTTGCTTGGATTACTGTATTTGGATTTCAGAGATTTGGACATGTATTTATTTATAGACACTTAGAATTTTGGTTTGTATCTCTGTGATGTTTCTTTCCTGGATATTATTATCTATTATCCTTCTATCTTATTTTCTGTTCTACCTTAGCTGTGATTGAGATATATCTGTTATGTCACCCCCATTCGGGGAGTATAACTGTTTATTACCTGTATCTGTTAGATGTTGTGACCTAGGACAGCATTCTATCGCCGATACTGTAGCGTAGGCTGGACGTACCCACGTCTCGTGCCCTTACTCTAGGGTGCGGGTCGTGACACGTTTTTAGTGGTGGCCCATACAGGTCTAGGTTGGAAATGTAGTGGTATTCGAACTAAAATATCACTGCAGCCTGCAGTAGGAGTTAGTATATTTTGAAGGTACTCAATCACACTAGGAAAAATTCTTATCAGATTTCGTATATCTATTTTGCTGCTTATGTGCTTCCTTAGAATTTTAAACTGTCCTCCTTTGATTTTTGACTCATTCTCAGCAATTGTTTCTTGTTTGATCTGTGTCTCCAAGATGGTTGAGACGAGATCGCATCGCCCCGCGACGGAGAGGCTGGAGAGGGGTCTGCCTCCTCTCGTGTCCAGCAGCCAGCTTCCAGTACCATGGGGCCAGTGCAGCCCTCAGGAGTCGGTGTCTCTGCGACTTTTAGAGGAGCACCTCCAGCAGCCAGGAGGCAGAGCCCAGTGATTCCTGAGATCCTTCCACTGCAGCAGCCTCCGCCTGCAGGGATGGTAGATGCTGCACATCTCTTCTCCTTCGTGGAGAGGATTTTGGAGTCCCACCGGCAGCAGCAGACTATCGATTTCCGTCAGGGATCGACGAGGCATACCAGCTAGTTCGTACCACAGTGGAGATGATTACTGCTCAGGGGGCCCAATAGCAGCCCCATCGGAGGGAGAAGGACATTCAGGACTTCCAGAAGATGCATCCTCGGGAGTTCTTCGGCACAGAGGGCATTCACATCGCGGACGACTGGATAGAGCATATTGAGGAGATCTTCCGACTGACGGAGATACCAGATCGACTCCAGATCGAGGCGGCGGGCAGCCAGATGCAGGACTTAGCCCGTGCGTGGTATCAGGCAGATCCCAGGGTGGGAGTTGAGGGCTAGACTTGGGCCCAGTTCAAGGAGCTGTTCAAGGAACAGTTCTTTCCTGATGTTGCCTTGGGAGGTATCGAGGCACAGTTCGAGGGTCTGGTTCAGGGGAACCAGACGGTAGCTGAGTATGCCGGGGAGTTCTGCATATTGGCCCGGTTCATAGATGATTTGACTAAGAAGACGAAGGCGAGAAGTTTTGTCGGGGCCTGATTAGAGAGATTCGGTCGCTGACTAAGAGCGACCGGAATGCCACTTTTGCTGAATATTTTCTGGGGCTATGGCGGCGAAGGACGACCTAGGGCTGAAGCTGAAGAGGGGTCGTGACTTCCAGAGTGGCAATAGCAGTCAGGGCAGGCCAAAGGCCTCACTTCCAGCAGCACTTTCAGCAGCAGAGGCCAGTTCAGCAGCACCAGTATTAGGGCCGTGCACCTTTTCAGCAGGTGCAGCACCAGCAGCAGAGAGGGCAGCAGGCACCCAGGCACAGGCTGTTAGTTGTACTTTCTGCAAGAAGCCTGGGCACAAGTAGGACGAGTGCAGGAAGAGACTTGGCAGATGTTTGATGTGTGGATCAGCAGACCATCAGATGCGAGAGTGTCCAGTTGCGTCGATGTGTCCGATACCAGGAGGAGCTGGGGCAGCCAAGGCTCCAGCAGGCCAGCAGAGGGGACCAGCCCTGCAGACCCAGCAGCAGAGGTTCCAGCAGCACCAGTAGCAGGCACGAGGTGGCAGCAGGGGCGAGCTTTGCCATAGCAGCTGAGGATGCCGAGGCCATAGGAGAGCTGATAGCAGGTTCGATTCTTCTCGATTCCCTTCCAGCATTTGCTCTTTGATTCCGGGGCTTCCCACAGCTTTGTGTCAGTATCGTATGCTATTAGACACAGTTTGGTTTCTGAACCATTGTCTAGGACCTGCAAGATCACGACCGGGGGTGGGGTCATCCTCGTGAGTAATGTTTGCAGAGGCGGAGTATTATATTGGAAGGCCGAGAGTTGGGAGTGAGTTTACTCGTCATGCCATTACCGAACTACGATATAGTATTAGGTATGGACTGGCTGAGTAGACACCACGCCCGCATTGATTGCCGTAGGGGTAGAGTTTTGTTTGGGGCACCAGGAGAGCCAGAGTTTGAGTACACCCGGCGGCAGGCAGAGCAGGACGACAGAGTCTTCTGTGGAGCTTCAGTTGAGAAGCAGGTGGCTCCGTATCCCTTGATCGCAGAGTTTATGGACGTTTCCAGAGGAGTTACCAGGCTTCCACCGGACAGAGATGTAGAGTTCTCGATAGACTTGGTTTCCGGTGCAGAACCGATCTCCCAGCATGTCTATCGAGTGAACAACAGCGAGTTAGTGGAGCTGAAGAAGCAGGTGGATGAGCTGCAGGACAAGGGCTTCATCCGATCTAGTTCTTTACCTTGGGGTGCACCGGTACTCTTCGTACCCAAGAAGGATGGGTCGGTACGTATGTGTATCGACTACAGGGCACTTAACAACCTGACAATCAAGAACAGATACCCACTGCCGCGGATCGATGATCTGTTTGATCAGTTGAGCGGAGCTCGGGTGTTCTCCAAGATTGATTTGAGGTCGGGTTATCACCACGTGAAGGTGAAGGGGAAGGATATTTCCAAGACCGCTTTCAGGATGCGGTACGGGCAGTTTAAGTTTTTGGTTATGCCGTTTGGGCTAACCAATGCACCAGCAGTGTTTATGAATCTAATGAACAAGGTGTTCCACCAGTACTTGGACAAGTTCGTGGTGGAGTTCATTGATGATATCTTGGTATATTCTAAGACAGAGGAGGATTACAAGGAGCATCTGCGGATAGTGCTAGAGACTCTCAGGAGGGAGCAGCTTTATGGAAACTCTCCAAGTGTGAGTTTTTCTTGGACCGGATGGACTTCTTGGGGCATGTAGTGACTGGAGATGGTATCTCAGTTGACCCCAAGAAGATTGTAGCAGTTGAGGCTTGGACAGCGCCGACTTCAGTGGCAGAGATAAGGAGTTTTCTGGGGCTAGCAGGATACTATAGGAGATTTGTGCAGATTTCTCCCGGGTTGCAGAGCCGTTGACGGTTGACCCGGAAGGATGCTGAGTATGTTTGGTCAGAGGAGTGTCAGGCAGCTTTTGATGAGTTGAAAAAGCGGCTTACGACAGTTTCGATTGTGACATTGCCTTCAGGATCATGTGGATTCACTATTTATAGTGATGCTTCAGGGAAGGGCTGGGTTGTGTCTTGCAGCAGCATGGGAAGGTGATTGTATGCTTCCAGGCAATTGCATCCCCATGAGAAGAACTACCCTACCTATGACCTGGAGCTGGCGGCGATGATTTTTGCTTTGAAGTTGTGGAAGCACTATCTGTATGGCGAGAGGGTGGAGATTTTCACAGATCACAAGAGCTTGAATATGTGACACAAAAAGAGCTCAACATGAGGCAGCGCGGATGGCTAGAGTTGATGAAGGATTTTGATATCTCACTTCAGTATCACCCGGGAAGGCCAACGTGGTTGCCGATGCCTTGAGTAGGTATCCGACAGCCATGTGTTTGACTATGGATCGGCACTTGCTTGCAGACTTAGAGAGTCTCGGGATTGAGGTGATCGTGCCCGGAGTACAGATGCAGTTATGGGGCCTTCAGATACAGTCGGACTTGATGGACAGGATCAAGGCGACACAGTTCGAGGATGTGGCTCTGCGGTGTATCCGAGAGCAGATCAGTACAGGATTAGAGGATGTTGAGTTCTACTTGCAGAGGATGGTGCCCTGAGGCACGGTTCCGGTTATGTGTGCCTAGCGGGGAGCTTAGAGAGCAGATCTTGCAGGAGGCTCACAGATCGAGTACTCTATACATCCTGGTGCCAACAAGATGTACAGGGATCTGCGAGAGCATGTCTGGTGGTACGGGATGAAGCGGGAGGTATCCCACTTCGTAGCTAGATGCTTGGTCTGTCAGCAGGTCAAGGCAGAGAGGCAGAGGCCCGAAGGATTATTGCAGCCGTTGCACATTCCATAGTGGAAGTGGGAACATATTACCATGGATTTTGTATCGGGGTTGCCGCGTATACCAGAGGAAAAGACGCAATTTGGGTCATCATTGACAGGTTGACCAAATCGGCCCACTTCTTGCCATTCAAGGTGGGTACGTCTACAGAAAGGCTCGCAGAGTTGTATATGAGGCAGATAGTCAGGATTCACGGAGTTCCCGTCAGCATAGTCTCAGATCGGGATAGCCGTTTTACTTCCCATTTCTGGAGGAGTCTGCAGACTAGTTTGGGCACTCAGCTTAAGTTTAGTACTGCATACCACCCCCACGGACGGACAGTCAGAGAGGACTATTCAGACACTTGAGGATATGCTGCGGACGTGCATCCTGGATTTTGGAGGTTCTGGAGGATCACCTGCATTTGGTGGAGTTTGCTTACAACAACAGTTTTCAGGCCAGCATTGAGATGTCACCGTTTGAGGCTCTGTAGGGCGTAGGTGTCGTACACCCTTATCTTGGGATGATGTTGGAGAGCGAGCTTTACTGGGACCAGGATGGTTGTTGACGCAGCTGAGAAGGTGAAGCTCATCAGGGACAGACTTCGCGTGGCGCAGGACAGACATCTGCACTGGGCCGATAGCCACCTGAGGCGCTAGAGTTTGAGGTACAATTTTAGGGATAGGATTAGAAGTAGGCTATTTTAATTTTTGTTTTGTTTGATTGTTCATGTTTGATTTTTAGTAACTTGAGACCTTGCTTGTGATTAGGTTGGAGACATAGTTTTTCTGCGGATATCTCCGACTCGTGGTACGATACGTTTTGGTGGAGGTGGGAAGCTTAGCCCGCGCTTCATCGGCCCTTTCGTTATCAATGGGAGAGTCGGTGATGTGGCATACAGGCTAGTCTTGCCACCTGCACTAGTGGGAGTTCACAGCGTATTCCACGTGTCACAGTTGAGACGGTACGTGGCTGACCCTAGCCATGTGCTCGATCATTCGGAGATTGAGGTTGGGCCTACTCTCAGTTATCTAGAGCAGCCTGTGGAGATTCGGATCGCCGTGAGAAGGTATTGAGGAACCAGGTGATACCCTTGGTACGCGTCGCATGGAGGCATCATTCTCCAGGAGAGTCGACCTGGGAGCGGGAGGATGAGATGCGCGAGCGGTACCCCTATCTTTTTGGACCTTGAGGTATACTTTTCTATCCTTCTCAGCAGTTTAGTTTCGCCTTTAATTTCGAGGACGAAATTATTTTAAGGAGGGTAGATTTGTCACTACCACTTTTCTAGCTTGGGGTATTTTGGTCATTTTTGAAATTTTATGAATTATTTGGAATTATTATTTATTATTTGGATTTATTATAATTAATATGATTTTTAGTGATTTTTAGTAATTTTTAGTAGAATTGATTTTGGCCCTATAGTTAACTTTGACTAGTGTTGACTAGAAGACTAACCTAGTGACTAACCTAGGTTAAGACCACTTGGTTAGGTTAAGTAAACTTGGTTTGACCTATTTTAGTGAGGGTTAAGTCATTGGAACTTGTTTGGAGAGATTTGGAGTTGATTTGACTAAAATGGCTTATGACTTCATAAGTCATGATTAATGACTTGACTTAAAGCCCATAGGCCCACACCATGAACCAACCCTAACCCTAATCAGCCCATGGCAGCCACTATTGATCTTCCCTTCCTATTTAATACCCCTCAAAGTTAGGGCTAGCCTCCATTAGGTTTTCTTGCCAAGTTTTAGAAAGAGGTAAGCCCCCATCTTCCATAAATCCTAGTAAATACATTTTTATTCCTTTTTAACCCAAACAAATTGCATTGAGTCCTAAATTTCCTCTACTTGCTGTTGGTAATAACTATTCTCAGATTTGGAGAGCATTGGAGGAGTTTGGTCATCAAGAGGAGCACCTTTTGTGGAGCTTTTTGAAGCTTTTGATACTCATAGGTATATTCATTTTCTCACCATAGAATTCTGTAATATTTGCATCATTAGGGAGCCCTAGACCTAACCTAACTAGGAATAGGAATCCCCAAAATTTTGTGTCCTTTCGTGTCATTCTGGACACGTATCAATGTCTATTTTTAGGTGTTTGATGAAATGCCCCAATGGACATTTCGTGTGAATTTTGGGGATATGTTTAAATAGAAAAATAGTATTTGACCTCGCTTATAGTTTCTGGTGTCTTTTTGTGTTCTTGGTGTCGTGTCGAGTCGTGTCGAGCACGTGTACACGCGGTCGTGCACACGCGCGCGTGGGGACTGTGCGTGCCCTGCCACTCGGGCATGATTGCGACACGGACACGCCACCCCGACACTTGGGATTTGACACACAGCATGGGGCCGACACTGACACGGGGCTCCCCAAGTTTCAGGGCCCCACGTGTCGTGTAGGACACACACGAACACGTGCACGAGTTTTTGCACTGTTCAGTGGCTGTCGTTTTTAGCCACTGATACGCGTGTCTCGTGTCGCGTACACGCAACGTGGACACGAGACAGGGTGTCCTAACCCTAGCCCTACACTAGGTCGACACTGGGACACAACCACGTGGGTTGTGTCGTGTCGTGTCGTGCACACGAGCGACGTGAACACGTGCACGAGGAGTGGACTGTGCACTGTGTCCAGTTTTCTTGTTTTCAGTTTATGTTGAATGGACACGTTTGTGTCCACTTTTGTGGACACAAACACATTACATAGCATGTACACTTTATGATTAAACATTACCAACCATTAAATTCTCGCTTTAAATTGATTTTGATAGTTAAATTCTTATTTCCCATTTTATTTCTGATATTCAATAACTGTCCATATCTGTTTTTCCTGATTTTAAAAATGAGTTTTAGCATCAATTTTTACCTAATCTATACTGTAAATTGCATGATATTAAAATCCTAATATGTTCTCCTATGTGTTTACTAGTAGTGTGTCAAAATTGGGGTGATTTGGATGTGGTTTGATTCATAAATCATTGCTTCAGTTTAAGATGTTTTTGAACTGTTTGTTTTGGTTTTATGTCAATATGTTAACTGATGTTGATTCCTTAACTGAGAATGAAGTTGGGAAACTTTGTTTACTGTTATGGGATGTGTATTAACTGAGATTAGAGGGGAATTCCTGTGTAAACCTGAGATTGAAATTGGGGGGGGACTGTTTTACTGAGAATGGTTTTAAATGTTTTTCATGAGTTTGTTAAACTGAGATTTGGGGCTAAAATCTGGAATTATATTTAGAGGACTGTTTGAACTGTAATGGAGTGGGACTGATATCTGAGTTTACCTACACTATTGCTCACTGCTATCACACTCAGTCCTCACTGTTTTCATGTCACTAACACTCACATACACACACCCTAGTGTAATTGCCTCACTGTCCTATACACATGACCCCCCTCATGTATTATTACACTATCCTATCACACACATGCAATGTATCACTCACACACACTCTAGTCACACACACTCATGCACATGTCTCTCGTCACATACTGCACTGTGTTTCCCCTCACTATTCACTCATGTATCTCACACTCTCTCATGACACACCCTCTATCTGATACACACACACACATACACTTGGACACATATTTATGTGCCCCTCTCTATGCCTATGCATATATGTATGTATTAACCTATAGGTTGTATGCTAAATCACATTAGCCTATAGGGTGTTTCTAGTTATATTATTTAATGGATCTATATGTGTACTATATATTAGATATATATATGTGTTATGTGTATAGATGTTTTGTAGGTTGTATAGACTTGGCTTAGCCTATGGCCTAGTCTCTTAGCCTATGGCCTATAGGTGTGTTTGCTTAGCTAGTGAGCCTAGAATAGACTAGTGTAGTCTTGTTAGACTTAGAATAGCCTTGTTAGCCTAGTATAGACTAGTTTGACTTCTAGGGTTGACCAGAGTTGACCAAGAGTTGACTTTGGTCTAGATTGACCTAGATTCATGTAGAATGCATTGATTTGCATCTTATTATCATTGTAGACTTATAGTGACTTGTACTGTTCTATAGGAGACAGACACCACTCCTCGGACAGTATATATTCTCAGATTCACCGGTTACAGGCGAGTACATTCTCTGATCATTTCATATCCTGCATTAGGAGTATTTTCTGCTTTAGATTACTTTACATGATGTTGACACGTTGGAAACACGGATTAGTACTATATGGATCTTGTTGGGCGATGTTATCCCCTTAGCGGATACATCAGGTATTTCGTGTCGTGTACTTTATCGTGAACATCGTGTACTCCTTGTATTTGTGACATTCGTGTACGAAACGTGTGAAATCGTGTATAATCATGTATTCATATGACCTTCGTGTACAATAACATAACTTAGCCAGATCCTTGTGTATTGATTGGGGGGGGAGTAGAAGTGGTTATGTATTCAATCCAGTAGATTACTCGTACAACCTTGTAGATTACTCGTGTATAACATCGTACCGTTTACATAACCATCTTGTGCTCTGAATCACTAGACACTGTTAGTTCTCTATATACTGTAGCTATTTATTTACAATCTTTCCTGTTTACCATGTTATTCTTCAATTTCTTGTATCTTACTCTCTAGTATGATTATATATCCTGACCTGCTATGATTTGTTGAGATGTATTGTGCTCGCTCCTGTCCTGACTGGACCTGTTGAAATATTACAGAGGACAAGGCTGAGGCGTTCTGCCCTACCTACTACGGTGCTACACTAGACGAGTGCCTGGACTTGGACCAGCAGCAGGATCCACTAACAGTAGATGACACTCCCTTAGACTAGGATTGTCTTTACTTTACTTGGATTACTGTATTTGGATTTCAGAGATTTGGACATGTATTTATTTATAGACACTTAGAATTCTGGTTTGTATCTCTGTGATGTTTCTTTCCTGGATATTATTATCTATTATCTTTCTATCTTATTTCCTGTTCTACCTTAGCTGTGATTGAGTATATTCTGTTATGTCCCCCATTCGGGGAGTATAACTGTTTATTACCTGTATCTGTTAGATGTTGTGACCTAGGACAGCGTTCTACCGCCGACACTGCGGCGTAGGCTGGACGTACCCATGTCTCGTGCCCTTACTCTAGGGTGCGGGTCGTGACATGTTCCTCGCTACGCACACGAAGGGGGAGCGGTTCGTAGACGACAAGGCCCGGGATACTACGTAAGTTTTACTTAATGCTAGTTCATTAATATTAATTTTTAGTCACGTAAAAAATTCATATAGATGTTATTTCTAGGCCGAGTTTTTGAAGTTTTACTTAATGCTAGTTCATTAATATTAATTTTTAGCGACCACGTGAGAATTCATATAGATATTATTTCTAGGCCGAGTTTTTGAGGCTTAGGGAGACCGGGCCGACACAGTCAGAGGGAGCTGGTGCTAGCACTTCCCAGCACCCCCGACCGTCATAGCTCAGTCAGATGACGAGCTGTGGATGAGGGCCTTTGGTGGCATGCATAGGGGTACGTACTATGGTACGAGCTCCTATGGTGCCTTCATTGCGTCACAGGCCTCTACAACCGCCACTAGTGTGCCCGGCCCCGCACAGACTGAGGAGTCGCTCCGCCACCAGCAGAGTGTCGACCAGATCACAGCTCTGCGTGGCGAGATGCTGCAGAGGATGGTGGCGCCGCATACAAATGATTTGCGCTCATCTCACGCTTTGAGAGGCTTGAGGAGACTACTGAGGCGCTGCGACAGATGACCCGCGCTACGCAAGAGGCTACGCAGCGGTTGGTCGAGCAGATGCAGCAGTTCCAGGAGATGGCTACGGAGCGACCGTCTGCTGGTACGTCGAGAGCATCGTCTACATCCGGATGTGCACGGAGGACATGCTCGTCCACCTGTTGTCACCGGAGGAGTATCAGACGATCCTGACGTTGCGACGACAGTCATCTGGTGGCGCTCCTCCTCCAACTCCGGCTCCAGCACGGGTCCAGCTCCAGGCGATCAGTAGTTTCGTTTTTGCATTTTGGACTGTACTATATTTTTACTTTGTACGTATTTGGGGATATTCACTTTGTTCGTTGAGGATATTGACTTTGTACGTATTTGAGATATTGACTTTGTTCGTTGAGGATATTATTGACTTTGTTCGTTGAGGATATTATTTTTTTCTTTATATTTTTTGTATATTCTGGAATGTATTGTGCGTGCCGGTGTTGAGTGTTCCACCGAGGGGGTCGGCGAACCCAGGGATTGGATTCTGTATTTTGTATTTTGGATTCTGTATTTTGGCTCAAGCTCCAGCCCCATTTGTATTCTGTTTTTTTATATTTTTTTCAACTTAGTGACGTTTTTAGCGACGTTAATATGCGTCGCTAAAGTTTTGCGACGTTAATGAATGTCTCTAAAAGCGTCGCTAAATTGCTGACGTGGCAACACGTGGCACCAAATCTGATGTCAGCACGTAGTCGCCAAAACATCGCAAAAGTATCGCTAAACGACGACCACACAATAACGTCGCAAATTGCGTCGCTAATTAGCGTCCACGTGAAAACGTCGTAAATAACGTCGCTAATTAGAGACGTTATAAACGTAATCGCTAATTAACCTCGCCATAGCGACGTTTTGCGACATTTTCTCGATTAGCGACACGTTTTTTTTCGTTTCCAAAACGTCGCTGAAAATATCGCTAATTTCGCTCAGCGACGTTTTGGCCGAGATTAGCGACGTTTTGGAACGTCGCTAATCTGACAAATTTTTGTAGTGGTAGTTCTCGCTGCATAAATTTTGAGGTATGGGCTTGATTTTCTAGTCTATCATCGATAATTGAAAACTAATATTGAATAAAATAGGAGTATATTGGTATATAATAGTTACAATTTATAGATAAGTAATTGTAGAAGCATAAAAAGAAAATTGTGCCAAATAATGCCCCAGCGGAAGAAACTCTGCATACTACAGCGGACATAGTGCTCCAGCGGATATCCTGAGCCATTCCTAATTACCTGCTCCCATGAGAGTCCAACGGAATTGAAAGATTTCATCAATGCCTTGACTTGAGAGTTGTGACAACGTATTTAATGACCACCACTCTGTAGAAGACAAAGAGGCACAATATGAACTAATTGTCAATCTCGAGGATGTCAGTCAAATCAAATTAGAATCTCGAATAACGGAGAATCACCCTTCCATGAACGAAGAAAGGGCCTTTCCGTTGGTTGTCTACGAGAAGAAAAGGTTGCCATTCTAGTATTCCAGCGGAACAATGAAGAGCTGCTTCCGTTCCACAACCCCTGATCCATTGTTGATGCGAAAGAACATGCATAACGACCAACCCATGACCTGCAATTGTCAACCTACTATTTCCTCTATGATAGTATCATGGTATACGCAGTCACAACTAAAGAAGCCACGTGGCGCCTTTGCCTCATTTCCATAAAATGTGCTCCGCTTCGTGCACAAGAAGCAAGTTATGATGATACCGGTTGCAGCTCGTACATGGGTACCTCCTCCAGATGCGGGCCACTCGCATATTGTAACTCGGTGTCACTGAATACAAAAGATGTGCAGAGGTGAAGGATGCAACGCTTGAGAAGGTTCATACCGAGGATAATGAAATAAATATGCTCACAAAAATTCTGTCGAAGGAAAATTTTGAGTACTGCAAGAGGATCGTTGAAATGGTGAGCTCCTCCACCTAATTAGGAAGGAGGATATTTGTTGGTGTTGGATGAGATTCTCAACTTATATGGAGAACACTCTGAAATGCCATGAGTGTCATCCGTGTGTCGGGTAAGCTCAAAAAGTCGAAGACGAAAAATGTGACACATTTGAGCACGTACCAGACTTGTATTGGAAAAAAAAAGTATCATAATCAGTGATATAGCACTACCCCGTCAATATACCGATCTGACAGTTTTATTCCAGAATCATTCTAACTCAAAGAGGACATTTTTCGAGATACCACTGGTTTACCGCTAATGGTATACCGCCAGTATACTGATGTCTGGTCTGAAGACCAAATTTGAGTATTTTATTAAAACGTTGATCGTGATATCGGTCCAGATGTTCTCGAGAGTTGGTTGTTGTAAATAGGTATTTTCTAACCCTAGCTCATCAAAAGGAGGGTTTTAGCAAGTTTTTGACTTTCTAAGAGATGAAGAGATAGATTCCAAGTTTCGGGGAGAGATCATGTCGATGAGCTCTTCATTGTTTCTCACTCGTCATCTTGTCTTCGGTAATCTATTTTGTACAAAATTGCAATATATTTCCATATATTGAAGTATTATGGTGATCCGTGTGGATCGGGGGAGAAGTCTGTAATGAGTCGGTGTATTCTTACTCTGCTAGTGGAGGCTTTTACGGGTTGGATTTTGATCGTCCAGTGATTTTTTTTTTTCATCTGGATTTTTCACGCAAAAGTCTTGTTGTTCGTGTTGTGCTTTTATAGTAGTTTTGGCTATTTAGTTTGTGTGTATTTTTTTTTGGTCCTTATCCGATCCTATCGGTTTGGGGAAACGGTTTTTGCATTTCATTTCCAACACAATCCAGGTGTGAATTTCTCTTCCTACTTATTTTAAGGGGAGTTTATAAAACAAAATTATGTATAAAAAGATTTTGTTCTTATTGCATGAGAATATAAAAGATACATGAGAAAACTATATCATGAACAAGGAATGAAACAAATTTACAGTAAATTTTCAGAAGGAATGATCTATGATGAAGAATTGGCACCAGTTACCGGATAGCCAATCCCATGCCTCCTAGTAGGGAACACCACAAAGAGCAAGCTGCACAACATCCCAACCCCTAGAGGAACAATATCCAGCACCTCCTGCGTCTCGTGCTCCGGCGTCGGCCAGAAGCAGCTCACGACGTTCCGGTCCCTGGCCGCGACCGACATGAACACCATCACCGACAGCACCCCGTGCAGATAATCAAGAAGCCTCAGCCTGTACTTGGAAAGATCAGGCAGGGCTGGGCCGGAGGAGCTGCATGGATAGTAGTCGAAGAGCCACATGCCGCTCCTGGTCGCGAAGCCGTAGTAGACCTGTCCGTCCTGCGAGCGGAAGCTGTCGGTGAAGCACGCGAGGAACGCAGAGGCAGCTAGCAGTAGCAGCAGGACTTTGGTCGCGACGTAGGTGACGGAGTCGCAGGAGCCGTTGTTGGTGAAGACCGGGGTGAGGAGCTGGAACGCGAGGAGCGTGCCGGTGGGGAGGAGGTTGGCCAGGTGCGCGGTGCTCGCCAACGCCTGCGACAGCGCCTTCTGCGAGAACGATGCAGGCGGAGGATTCTTCTTGATCAGAGCCTCATTCTCTTCTTTCCTCCTTCTTCTTCATGTTCTTGAGCAAGCTTGAAGCTCTTGGAGGACTTTGTTGGTCTTTGGGACATGATTGAATGTAGTGTAAGGAGAATGGTTTGGTTGTCAACTCTGAAACTTAATATTGTTGGGTTTGGTTGTTGAGTGTCTGGAGCATATATGAGCATTTTACTTGACTTCTAAGTTTTAAACTTGTTGGTACGTGTCGTACGTGGTTATGGTTTGAATAAGCCGTGAAGGAATTGTATTAACTAACTAGAAAGAGAGAGAGAGGGAGAGAGATGGGCAAGACAGCTACGGAAATTAATCCCTTTGTAGACGTAAAATCGTGGAGTTGAGTTTCAATTTCTTATTCGAAAATTCTGATTGGCTGTGCACGTGCACGGCCGAGAACGACGGTGCCGTCCACCTTTCTGCTCGCCGTTGCCGTGTTCCCCTCCCCTGCTACCGCTCTGTCCTTCTCCCCCTCCGGCTCTACTTTCGTAGGCCCCACACACATGTGCAAACCAAATAGCAGTGTTGTTTCTTATTAAATCTTTTTGTGTTGTTTCTTATCGAGTCTTTTTCATCAAGTTGGAAGAAGCGTACAACAGCTCAATGCCCATGTTAGTTAGACCAAGTATCATTGGATTGGATTCTAAATAATTGTCTATAAAATTCATTAATTAGCTACGACAAGGTCTTGAGAGCTTTCGAGACAATCTGTCATTGAATTAAAAAATAAATATTAATAATTTTCTAAAACAAGAATGAATCACATGATTTGTAGTTGTAAACAATTTATATAAAACAACAAGTTGTAATTAATTAATAATGGGAGCTTAATTATATTAATTAGGTTAGCTAGCTATAGCTAGCGTCTCGAGTAATTAAGAGCAGTACGATCCGTGTGCAGCAGCAAGAAGGGGTAGCCAATCCCCCTCCTCTTCGAGGGGAAGAGGACGAAGAAGACGCTGACGAGGAAGCCGACCACGAGCGGGACGGTGTTGGTGAGCTTCCTCGGCATCGCAGGATAGTAGCACCGAACCACGTCATGGTGCGAGCCCGCAAAGGTGAGGAACGCTACTAGCGACAGCAGCGTGTGGAACAGGTCCGCCCACGAGAGCCTGCAGCGCTCCGCAGCCTCCGGTGGGGGCGCCTCCTTCCTGCTGCGCCCGCCGAACGCCCAGATCCCTCCGACCGTCGCAATGCCGTACCGCAGCCTGCCTGATTTCGTGCGGAAGCTGTCGGTCAAGGTGAAGAACACGCACGAGGCGCCGCAGATGCCTACAAACACGGCCATCAGCCACCTGTTGAGGACGTCACACTTGCCGTCGTCGGTGAGGAGAGGGGCGAAGATGGTGAAGGCGAGGATGGTGGCGGTTGGGAGGAGCACGTTGAGTCGTGCAGTGCCGCTTAGTATCATGTTCAGTACGTATATCACGTGGGATTCATCGGTGTAGCCTCCATCGTCATCATCATCATCATCGTCGTTGCGGTAGGCAGCGGCAGCAGCCTCCTGGGGCTCGATAAGGACTTTGCAAGCGTCATCTTCCATTGGTTTGGGGGAGAGTTGGGCATTTGGAGATGTTATGTATATAGTTAAGGGATGAGGAGGTTTGGGATGCTTTGGTAAGGTGAGAGGGAGAAGGAAAGGAATTCTCTCTCTCTGCGCTGAAAGAAGGGATTGTGCTTTGTTTAGAGAAAGTAGAGAGTTTTACATTCTTCTACTTTCGGCTAGGAATTTGATTTGCTTCACTCTGATGCTCTGCTAATTTTTTATCGTGAGAAACTTATTTTAAATTCCTGTTCTATTGTTGATACATACCAAATGTTTTATTTAGTAACAAGTCCGAGGAAAAAGGAAAAACCGAATCAACACAAAAGGATAAAAAAAAAAAAATACTATTTAAGTTACATTTAAATAATCCAACTTCGTGTTAAAAGCTCTCTTTCAGTATACATACCCAAGAACCGGCCGATTGGTCAAAACAAAACCCTCAACAACATGAAATGAAAGAACAATTAATGCTTCACAACAAAACTAAAATACACAACTGTACCATTGTGTGTTCCTCGTACAGTTGACAATATGGGAAAGGAGCCTATTTAGTAACAAATCCGAGAAGCCCTCTGCATTTTTTTCTTCTATTGGAGGTAAAAAAAAATGACAATTCTTTACAACCACATACCTTGAGATTATACATGCACCAGTATGTGTAAATTTGGTGTAAAGCCAGAGCTCATCAAGGAGATCGAAATGATTCTTGAGACCGAAGAGGAATACCTTCAGAGCTATAGCCATCTTCGTCTTCATCTTCATGTTCATGTTTTTGTAGCCACATAGAGAGAGACGATGAATAACCTGAGGTACAGAGGAGGCGTTATGTATCTATCAAATTGTAATAGGGCTGAAGCATTTCAGACATACCATCAACCATGTCCTTTGTCTTGTGAAGAAGAAAGGTCCCAGAAAGAATGGTGACAAAGCCACACATCTCCGTGACAATTTGGGTTGGATTTTGCCGATCCCAGTCCTGAATGTTAACAAGTACAATTAAACGACAACTCATGTTTTGAGCAAATAATACTGGAGGCTAGCACTTTAATCGACAACTCATGTTTTGAGAAAACTAGTGGTTCATTTCCTATGTGCACCAATTATTAAATTCAAGTTTCAGGCAAATATCACTAACAAAGGGCAGATGGATATAGAATTCTAGAAGCCTATAATTTCTGAGTCAAGTAAATAGTGCATCTGAGTTCAGTAGATAGTGCACATAAACACAAGGAAGATCATCTATGGTCGCATTCTTCTCTTTTCCTCTTTCTAGTCCTGTTGATAAGTTCATCTCTGGCTGTC
>JANAVB010030219.1:12129141-12194141 GCA_029216955.1 Iris pallida
TTTTAAATATAGTATGGTTTACTTAGCGACGTTTTCAGGTGTAGTATGGTTTACTTTTGTTTTTTTTTCAGATGTATTATGGTATACTTCTGTATTTTTTCAGATATGGCTCGACGTGAATCCTTTGGTTCCGGTGCTGGTGGGAGTCGATGAGGCCGACAGTCTCCATCTACCACTCCTCCAATCGACTCCTCATCCCCCCGCACTCCAGTACACACTAGCGGTCTAATCGTCGGCAGTGTCTCCATACCCGGCTCTAGCAGTTCGAGGCTAGGGCCTTCTTCTTCTACGCAGCCAGTACCGTTGAGTATTCCAGAGGTCGACCACACTACTGAGGAGCAGGCCGAGGCTGAGGCCCACGTCGAGGTCGAGGGCGATGGCGAGGGTGAGGCCGAGGGGCAGGCTGCGAACAGGGACAGGGGTAGGGACAGGGGGGCAGGGGCAGGCTGCAGCTCCCATTTGAGACAGATCCTCCATATCGCCCGGAGGGGGATATGAGGTTGGAGATTTGGGCCTGTACTCGGACCAGACGGTAAGTAAAATTGTTGCATTTAATTTATTTAAATTTATTATAAGCTTGTTTAATAAATTTTAATTTCTATTTTACAGGTACTATTATCCCTCCTCCGTACACCGGTCGCTGGGTATATTCCTGCGACAGAACTACGGGGGGCCCTGGATCAACTGGAGGGATGTTCCGGCCGACAAGAAGGCCTTCTGGTTTGAGCACTTCTCGGTACGTAAAAGTTTATTTCCTTTTAATATTTAGTATGTTATGTTATAACTTACGTACTTCTATAATTTTTTCAGCGGACTTAATTCTTCCCTCCCCACCGCGTCGTTGCTGTCGAGTCTATTTTTCCAGCGTCGCCAGCAAGCTCATTAGGGACGCGATCATCGACCAAAAGGATCGCGAGCGCCGGGGAGATCCTATTCAGGGTTGGATCTCTGTCGCCGACTGGGGGGTAATGAATAGGAGATTCGAGGAGGAAACCTACAAGGAGAAGTCTGCGGAGTCTAAAAGAGCGCGACAGGCGGGATCGCAGTGGTGTGGTGGGTCACGGTCCATCATGGATTTTTTCACTCATATGGTACATATCGCGCTGTATACCCATAATTAATACTTTATAGTAATATATTTCTTTCAACTTAACTGACAAATTATATAATAATTTTGTAACAGATTGAATCGGGAGAAGATTCGAATATGGTGACCTTGTTCTGTCACTACCACTTTTCTAGCTTAGGGATATTTTGGTCATTTTTGAAATTTTATGAATTATTTGGAATTATTATTTATTATTTGGATTTATTATAATTAATATGATTTTTAGTGATTTTTAGTAGAATTGATTTTGGCCCTATAGTTGACTTTGACTAGTGTTGACTAGAAGACTAACCTAGTGACTAACCTAGGTTAAGACCACTTGGTTAGGTTAAGTAAACTTGGTTTGACCTATTTTAGTGAGGGTTAAGTCATTGGAACTTGTTTGGAGAGATTTGGAGTTGATTTGACTAAAATGGCTTATGACTTCATAAGTCATGATTAATGACTTGACTTAAAGCCCATAGGCCCACACCATGAACCAACCCTAACCCTAATCAGCCCATGGCAGCCACTATTGATCTTTCCCTTCCTATTTAATACCCCTCAAAGTTAGGGCTAGCCTCCATTAGGTTTTTTTGCCAAGTTTTAGAAAGAGGTAAGCCCCCATCTTCCATAAATCCTAGTAAATCCATTTTTATTCCTTTTTAACCCAAACAAATTGCATTGAGTCCTAAATTTCCTCTACTTGCTGTTGGTAATAACTATTCTCAGATTTGGAGAGCATTGGAGGAGTTTGGTCATCAAGAGGAGCACCTCTTTATGGAGCTTTTTGAAGCTTTTGATACTCATAGGTATATTCATTTTCTCACCATAGAATTCTATAATTTTTGTATCATTAGGGAGCCCTAGACCTAACCTAACTGTAGGAATAGGAATCCCTAAAATTTTGTGTCCTTTCGTGTCCATTCTGGACACGTATCAGTGTCTAGTTTTAGGTGTTTGATGAAATGCCCCAATGGGCATTTCGTATGAATTTTGGGGATATGTTTGAATAGAAAAATAGTATTTGACCTCGCTTATAGGTTTCTGGTGTCTTTTTGTGTTCTTGGTGTCGTGTCGAGTCGTGTCGGGCACGTGTACACGCGGTCGTGCACACGCGCGTGCGGGGACTGTGCGTGCCCTGCCACTCGGGCATGATTGCGATACGGACACGCCACCCCGACACTTGGGATTTGACACACAGCATGGGGCCGACACTGACACGGGGCTCCCCAAGTTTCAGGGCCCCACGTGTCGTGTCGGACACGCACGAACACGTGCACGAGTTTTTGCACTGTTCAGTGGCTGTCGTTTTTAGCCACTGATACGCGTGTCTCGTGTCGCGTATACGCAACGTGGACACGAGACAGGGTGTCCTAACCCTAGCCCTATACTAGGTCGACACTGGGACACAAATACGTGGGTTGTGTCGTGTCGTGTCGTGTCATGCATACGAGCGACGTGAACACGTGCAGGAGGAGTGGACTGTGCACTGTGTCCAGTTTTCTTGTTTTCAGTTTATGTTGAATGGACACGTTTGTGTCCACTTTTGTGGACACAAACACATTATGTAGCATGTACACTTTATGATTAAACATTACCAACCATTAAATTCTCGTTTTAAATTGATTTTGATAGTTAAATTCTCATTTCCCATTTTATTTCTGATATTCAATAACTGTCCATATATCCTGTTTTTCCTAGATTTTAAAAATGAGTTTTAGCATCAATTTTTACCTAATCTATACTGTAAATTGTATGATATTAAAAGCCTAATATGTTCTCTTATGTGTTTACTAGTAGTGTGTCAAAATTGGGGTGATTTGGATGTGGTTTGATTCATAAATCATTGCTTCAGTTTAAGGACTGTTTTTGAACTGTTTGTTTTGGTTTTATGTCAATATGTTAACTGATGTTGATTCCTTAACTGAGAATGAAGTTGGGAAACTTTGTTTATTGTTATGGGATGTGTATTAACTGAGATTAGAGGGAGAATTCCTGTGTAAACCTGAGATTGAAATGGGGGGGACTGTTTTACTGAGAATGGTTTTAAATGTGTTTTCATGAGTTTGTTAAACTGAGATTTGAGGCTAAAATCTGGAATTATATTTAGAGGACTGTTTGAACTGTAAATGGAGTGGGACTGATATCTGAGTTTACCTACACTATTGCTCACTGCTATCACACTCAGTCCTCACTGTTTTCATGTCACTAACACTCACATACACACACCCTAGTGTAATTGCCTCACTGTCCTATACACATGACCCCCCTCATGTATTATTACACTATCCTATCACACACATGCAATGTATCACTCACACACACTCTAGTCACACACACTCATGCACATGTCTCCCCTCACATACTTCACTGTGGTTCCCCTCACTATTCACTCATGTATCTCATACTCTCTCATGACACACACTCTCTATCTGATACACACACACATACACTTGGACACATATTTATGTGCCCCTCTCTATGCCTATGCATATATGTATGTATTAACCTATAGGTTGTATGCTAAATCACATTAGCCTATAGGGTGTTTCTAGTTATATTATTTAATGGATCTATATGTGTACTATATATTAGATATATATATATGTGTTATGTGTATAGATGTTTTGTAGGTTGTATAGACTTGGCTTAGCCTATGGCCTAGTCTCTTAGCCTATGGCCTATGGGTGTGTTTGCTTAGCTAGTGAGCCTAGAATAGACTAGTGTAGTCTTGTTAGACTTAGAATAGCCTTGTTATCCTAGTATAGACTAGTTTGACTTCTAGGGTTGACCAGAGTTGACCAATTGACTTTGGTCTAGATTGACCTAGATTCATATAAAATGTATTGATTTGCATCTTATTATCATTGTAGACTTATAGTGACTCGTACTATTCTATAGGAGATAGACACCACTCCTCGGACAGTATATATTCTCCAGATTCATCGGTTACAGGCGAGTACATTCTCTGATCATTTCATATCCTGTATTAGGAGTATATTTCCTGCTTTAGATTACTTTACATGATGCTGACACGTTGGAAACACGGATTAGTACTATATGGATCTTGTTGGGCGATGTTATCCCCTTAGCGGATACATCGGGTATTTCGTGTTCGTGTACTTTATCGTGAACATCGTGTACTTCTTGTATTTGTGACATTCGTGTACGAAACGTATGAAATCGTGTATAATCATATGTATTCACATGACCTTCGTGTACAATAACATAACTTAGCCAGATCCTTGTGTATTGATTGGGGCGGGGGAGTAGAAGTGGTTATGTATTCAATCCAGTAGATTACTCGTGTATAATATCGTGCCGTTTACATAACCATCTTGTGCTCTGAATCACTAGACACTGTTAGTTCTCTATATACTGTAGCTATTTATTTACAGTCTTTCCTGTTTACCATGTTATTCTTCAGTTTCTTGTATCTTACTCTCTAGCATGATTATATATCCTGACCTGCTATGATTTGTTGAGATGTACTGTGCTCGCTCCTGTCCTGACTGGACCTGTTGAAATATTACAGAGGACGAGGCTGAGGCGTTCTGCCCTACCTACTACGGTGCTACACTAGACGAGTGCCTGGACTTGGGCCAGCAGCAAGATCCACTAGCAGTAGATGACACTCCCTTAGACTAGGATTGTCTTTACTTTGCTTGGATTACTGTATTTGGATTTCAGAGATTTGGACATGTATTTATTTATAGACACTTAGAATTTTGGTTTGTATCTCTGTGATGTTTCTTTCCTGGATATTATTATCTATTATCCTTCTATCTTATTTTCTGTTCTACCTTAGCTGTGATTGAGATATATTCTGTTATGTCACCCCCATTCGGGGAGTATAACTGTTTATTACCTGTATCTGTTAGATGTTGTGACCTAGGACAGCATTCTACCGCCGACACTGTGGCATAGGCTGGACGTACCCACGTCTCGTGCCCTTACTCTAGGGTGCGGGTCGTGACACGTTTTTAGTGGTGGCCCATGCAGGTCTAGGTTGGAAATGTAGTGGTATTCGAACTAAAATATCACTGCAGCCTGCAGTAGGAGTTAGTATATTTTTGAAGGTACTCAATTACACTAGGAAAAATTCCTTATCAGATTCCGTATATCTATTTTGCTGCTTATTGTCTTCCTTAGAATTTTAAACTGTCCTCCTTTGATTTTTGACTCATTCTCAGCAATTGTTTCTTGTTTGATCTGTGTCTCCAAGATGGTTGAGACGAGATCGCATCGCCCCGCGACGGAAGAGGCTGGAGAGGGGTCTGCCTCCTCTCGTGTCCAGCAGCCAGCTTCCAGTACCATGGGGCCAGTACAGCCCTCAGGAGTCGGTGTCTCTGCGACTTTTGGAGGAGCACCTCCAGCAGCCAGGAGGCAGAGCCCAGTGATTCCTGAGATCCTTCCACTGCAGCAGCCTCCGCCTGCAGGGATGGTAGATGCTGCACATCTCTTCTCCTTCGTGGAGAGGATTTTGGAGTCCCACCGGCAGCAGCAGACTATCGATTTCCGTCAGAGGATCGACGAGGCATACCAGCTGGTTCGTACCACAGTGGAGATGATTACTGCTCAGGGGGCCCAACAGCAGCCCCATCGGAGGGAGAAGGACATTCAGGACTTCCAGAAGATGCATCCTCGGGAGTTCTTCGGCACAGAGGGCATTCACATCGCGGACGACTGGATAGAGCATATTGAGGAGATCTTCCGACTGGCGGAGATACCAGATCGACTCCAGATCGAGGCGGCGGGCAGCCAGATGCAGGACTTAGCCCGTGCGTGGTATCAGGCAGATCCCAGGGTGGGAGTTGAGGGCTAGACTTGGGCCCAGTTCAAGGAGCTGTTCAAGGAACAGTTCTTTCCTGATGTTGCCTTGGGAGGTATCGAGGCACAGTTCGAGGGTCTGGTTCAGGGGAACCAGACGGTAGCTGAGTATGCCGGGGAGTTCTGCATATTGGCCCGGTTCATAGATGATTTGACTAAGAAGACGAAGGCGAGAAAGTTTTGTCGGGGCCTGATTAGAGAGATTCGGTCGCTGACTAAGAGCGACCGGAATGCCACTTTTGCTGAAATATTTTCTGGGGCTATGGCAGCGAAGGACGACCTAGGGCTGAAGCTGAAGAGGGGTCGTGACTTCCAGAGTGGCAGTAGCAGTCAGGGGCAGGCCAAAAGGCCTCACTTCCAGCAGCACTTTCAGCAGCAGAGGCCAGTTCAGCAGCACCAGCATCAGGGCCGTACACCTTTTCAGCAGGTGCAGCACCAGCAGCAGAGAGGGCAGCAGGCACCCAGGCAGCAGGCTGTTAGTTATACTTTCTGCAAGAAGCCTGGGCACAAGTGGGACGAGTGCAGGAAGAGACTTGGCAGATGTTTGATGTGTGGATCAGCAGACCATCAGATGCGAGAGTGTCCAGTTGCGTCGATGCGTCCGATACCAGGAGGAGCTGGGGCAGCCAAGGCTCCAGCAGGCCAGCAGAGGGGACCAGCCCTGCAGACCCAGCAGCAGAGGTTCCAGCAGCACCAGTAGCAGGCACGAGGTGGACAGCAGGGGCGAGCTTTTGCCATAGCAGCTGAGGATGCCGAGGCCATAGGAGAGCTGATAGCAGGTTCGATTCTTCTCGATTCCCTTCCAGCATTTGCACTCTTTGATTCCGGGGCTTCCCACAGCTTTGTGTCAGTATCGTATGCTATTAGACACAGTTTGGTTTCTGAACCATTGCCTAGGACCTGCAAGATCACGACCGGGGGTGGGGTCATCCTCGTGAGTAATGTTTGCAGAGGGCGGAGTATTATATTGGGAGGCCGAGAGTTGGGAGTAAGTTTACTCGTCATGCCATTACCGAACTACGATATAGTATTAGGTATGGACTGGCTGAGTAGACACCACGCCCGCATTGATTGCCGTAGGGGTAGAGTTTTGTTCGGGGCACCAGGAGAGCCAGAGTTTGAGTACACCCGGCGGCAGGCAGAGCAGGACGACGGAGTCTTCTGTGGAGCTTCAGTTGAGGAGCAGGTGGCTCCGTATCCCTTGATCGCAGAGTTTATGGACGTATTTCCAGAGGAGTTACCAGGACTTCTACCGGACAGAGATGTAGAGTTCTCGATAGACTTGGTTCCCGGTGCGGAACCGATCTCCCAGCATGTCTATCGAGTGAACAACAGCGAGTTAGTGGAGCTGAAGAAGCAGGTGGATGAGCTGCAGGACAAGGGCTTCATCCGATCTAGTTCTTTACCTTGGGGTGCACCGGTACTCTTCGTACCCAAGAAGGATGGGTCGGTACGTATGTGTATCGACTACAGGGCACTTAACAACCTGACAATCAAGAACAGATACCCACTGCCGCGGATCGATGATCTGTTTGATCAGTTGAGCGGAGCTCGGGTGTTCTCCAAGATTGATTTGAGGTCGGGTTATCACCACGTGAAGGTAAAGGGGAAGAATATTTCCAAGACCGCTTTCAGGATGCGGTACGGGCAGTTTGAGTTTTTGGTTATGCCGTTTGGGCTAACCAATGCACCAGCAGTGTTTATGAATCTAATGAACAAGGTGTTCCACCAGTACTTGGACAAGTTCGTGGTGGAGTTCATTGATGATATCTTGGTATATTCTAAGACAGAGGAGGATTACAAGGAGCATCTGCGGATAGTGCTAGAGACTCTCAGGAGGGAGCAGCTTTATGGGAAACTCTCCAAGTGTGAGTTTTTCTTGGACCGGATGGACTTCTTGGGGCATGTAGTGACTGGAGATGGTATCTCAGTTGACCCCAAGAAGATTGTAGCAGTTGAGGCTTGGACAGCACCGACTTCAGTGGCAGAGATAAGGAGTTTTCTGGGGCTGGCAGGATACTATAGGAGATTTGTGCAGGATTTCTCCCGGGTTGCAGAGCCGTTGATACGGTTGACCCGGAAGGATGCTGAGTATTTTGGTCAGAGGAGTGTCAGGCAGCTTTTAATGAGTTGAAAAAGCGGCTTACGACAGTTTCGATTGTGACATTGCCTTCAGGATCATGTAGATTCACTATTTATAGTGATGCTTCAGGGAAGGGACTGGGTTGTGTCTTGCAGCAGCATGGGAAGGTGATTGCCTATGCTTCCAGGCAATTGCATCCCCATAAGAAGAACTACCCTACCTATGACCTGGAGCTGGCGGCGGTGATTTTTGCTTTGAAGTTGTGGAAGCACTATCTGTATGGCGAGAGGGTGGAGATTTTCACAGATCACAAGAGCTTGAAGTATGTGTTTACACAAAAAGAGCTCAACATGAGGCAGCGCGGATGGCTAGAGTTGATGAAGGATTTTGATATCTCACTTCAGTATCACCCGGAAAAGGCCAACGTGGTTGCCGATGCCTTGAGTAGGTATCCGACAGCCATGTGTTTGACTATGGATCGGCACTTGCTTGCAGACTTAGAGAGTCTCGGGATTGAGGTGATCGTGCCCGGAGTGCAGATGCAGTTATGGGGCCTTCAGATACAGTCGGACTTGATGGACAGGATCAAGGCGACACGGTTCGAGGATGTGGCTCTGCGGTGTATCCGAGAGCAGATCAGTACAGGATTAGAGGATGTTGAGTTCTTACTTGCAGAGGATGGTGCCCTGAGGCACGGTTCCCGGTTATGTGTGCCTAGCGGGGAGCTTAGAGAGCAGATCTTGCAGGAGTCTCACAGATCGCAGTACTCTATACATCCTGGTGCCAACAAGATGTACAGGGATCTGCGAGAGCATGTCTGGTGGTACGGGATGAAGCGGGAGGTATCCCACTTCGTAGCTAGATGCTTGGTCTGTCAGCAGGTCAAGGCAGAGAGGCAGAGGCCCGAAGGATTATTGCAGCCGTTGCACATTCCATAGTGGAAGTGGGAATATATTACCATGGATTTTGTATCGGGGTTGCCGCGTATACCAGAAGGAAAAGACGCAATTTGGGTCATCATTGACAGGTTGACCAAATTGGCCCACTTCTTGCCATTCAAGGTGGGTACGTCTACAGAAAGGCTCGCAGAGTTGTATATGAGGCAGATAGTCAGGATTCACGGAGTTCCCGTCAGCATAGTCTCAGATCGGGATAGCCGCTTTACTTCCCATTTCTGGAGGAGTCTGCAGACTAGTTTGGGCACTCAGCTTAAGTTTAGTACTGCATACCACCCCCAAACGGACGGACAGTCAGAGAGGACTATTCAGACACTTGAGGATATGCTGCGGACGTGCATCCTGGATTTTGGAGGTTTCTGGGAGGATCACCTGCATTTGGTGGAGTTTGCTTACAACAACAGTTTTCAGGCCAGCATTGAGATGTCACCGTTTGAGGCTCTGTACGGGCGTAGGTGTCGTACACCCTTATCTTGGGATGATGTTGGAGAGCGAGCTTTACTGGGACCAGAGATGGTTGTTGACGCAGCTGAGAAGGTGAAGCTCATCAGGGACAGACTTCGCGTGGCGCAGGACAGACATCTGCACTGGGCCGATAGCCACCTGAGGCCGCTAGAGTTTGAGGTACAATTTTAGGGATAGGATTAGAAGTAGGCTGTTTTAATTTTTGTTTTGTTTGATTGTTCATGTTTGATTTTTAGTAACTTGAGACCTTGCTTGTGATTAGGTTGGAGACATGGTTTTTCTGCGGATATCTCCGACTCGTGGTACGATACGTTTTGGTGGAGGTGGGAAGCTTAGCCCGCGCTTCATCGGCCCTTTCGTTATCAATGGGAGAGTCGGTGATGTGGCATACAGGCTAGTCTTGCCACCTGCACTAGTGGGAGTTCACAGCGTATTCCACGTGTCACAGTTGAGACGGTACGTGGCTGACCCTAGCCATGTGCTCGATCATTCGGAGATTGAGGTTGGGCCTACTCTCAGTTATCTAGAGCAGCCTGTGGAGATTCTAGATCGCCGTGAGAAGGTATTGAGGAACCAGGTGATACCCTTGGTACGCGTCGCATGGAGGCATCATTCTCCAGGAGAGTCGACCTGGGAGCGGGAGGATGAGATGCACGAGCGGTACCCCTATCTTTTTGGACCTTGAGGTATACTTTTCTATCCTTCTCAGCAGTTTAGTTTCGCCTTTAATTTCGAGGACGAAATTATTTTAAGGAGGGTAGATTTGTTACTACCACTTTTCTAGCTTGGGGGTATTTTGGTCATTTTTGAAATTTTATGAATTATTTGGAATTATTATTTATTATTTGGATTTATTATAATTAATATGATTTTTAGTGATTTTTAGTAATTTTTAGTAGAATTGATTTTGGCCCTATAGTTAACTTTGACTAGTGTTGACTAGAAGACTAACCTAGTGACTAACCTAGGTTAAGACCACTTGGTTAGGTTAAGTAAACTTGGTTTGACCTATTTTAGTGAGGGTTAAGTCATTGGAATTTGTTTGGAGAGATTTGGAGTTGATTTGACTAAAATGGCTTATGACTTCATAAGTCATGATTAATGACTTGACTTAAAGCCCATAG
Organism: Iris pallida; assembly: GCA_029216955.1. Lineage (NCBI taxonomy): Eukaryota > Viridiplantae > Streptophyta > Magnoliopsida > Asparagales > Iridaceae > Iris > Iris pallida. The sequence goes on from JANAVB010030219.1 coordinate 12,139,690, forward strand.
GCCCACACCATGAACCAACCCTAACCCTAATCAGCCCATGGCAGCCACTATTGATCTTTTCCTTCCTATTTAATACCCCTCAAAGTTAGGGCTAGCCTCCATTAGGTTTTCTTGCCAAGTTTTAGAAAGAGGTAAGCCCCCATCTTCCATAAATCCTAGTAAATACATTTTTATTCCTTTTTAACCCAAACAAATTGCATTGAGTCCTAAATTTCCTCTACTTGCTGTTGGTAATAACTATTCTCAGATTTGGAGAGCATTGGAGGAGTTTGGTCATCAAGAGGAGCACCTTTTTGTGGAGCTTTTTGAAGCTTTTGATACTCATAGGTATATTCATTTTCTCACCATAGAATTCTGTAATATTTGCATCATTAGGGAGCCCTAGACCTAACCTAACTGTAGGAATAGGAATCCCCAAAATTTTGTGTCCTTTTGTGTCTATTCTGGACACGTATCAATGTCTATTTTTAGGTGTTTGATGAAATGCCCCAATGGACATTTCGTGTGAATTTTGGGGATATGTTTAAATAGAAAAATAGTATTTGACCTCGCTTATAGGTTTCTGGTGTCTTTTTGTGTTCTTGGTGTCGTGTCGAGTCGTGTCGAGCACGTGTACACGCGGTCGTGCACACGCGCGCGTGGGGACTGTGCGTGCCCTGCCACTCGGGCATGATTGCGACACGGACACGCCACCCCGACACTTGGGATTTGACACACAGCATGGGGCCGACACTGACACGGGGCTCCCCAAGTTTCAGGGCCCCACGTGTCGTGTAGGACACACACGAACACGTGTACGAGTTTTTGCACTGTTCAGTGGCTGTCGTTTTTAGCCACTGATACGCATGTCTCGTGTCGCGTACACGCAACGTGGACACGAGACAGGGTGTCCTAACCCTAGCCCTACACTAGGTCGACACTGGGACACAACCACGTGGGTTGTGTCGTGTCGTGTCGTGCACACGAGCGACGTGAACACGTGCACGAGGAGTGGACTGTGCACTGTGTCCAGTTTTCTTGTTTTCAGTTTATGTTGAATGGACACGTTTGTGTCCACTTTTGTGGACACAAACACATTACATAGCATGTACACTTTATGATTAAACATTACCAACCATTAAATTCTCGCTTTAAATTGATTTTGATAGTTAAATTCTTATTTCCCATTTTATTTCTGATATTCAATAACTGTCCATATATCCTGTTTTTCCCCGATTTTAAAAATGAGTTTTAGCATCAATTTTTACCTAATCTATACTGTAAATTGCATGATATTAAAATCCTAATATGTTCTCCTATGTGTTTACTAGTAGTGTGTCAAAATTGGGGTGATTTGGATGTGGTTTGATTCATAAATCATTGCTTCAGTTTAAGGACTATTTTTGAACTGTTTGTTTTGGTTTTATGTCAATATGTTAACTGATGTTGATTCCTTAACTGAGAATGAAGTTGGGAAACTTTGTTTACTGTTATGGGATGTGTATTAACTGAGATTAGAGGGGGAATTCCTGTGTAAACCAGAGATTGAAATTGGGGGGGGGACTGTTTTACTGAGAATGGTTTTAAATGTGTTTTCATGAGTTTGTTAAACTGAGATTTGGGGCTAAAATCTGGAATTATATTTAGAGGACTGTTTGAACTGTAAATGGAGTGGGACTGATATCTGAGTTTACCTACACTATTGCTCACTGCTATCACACTCAGTCCTCACTGTTTTCATGTCACTAACACTCACATACACACACCCTAGTGTAATTGCCTCACTATCCTATACACATGACCCCCCTCATGTATTATTACACTATCCTATCACACACATGCAATGTATCACTCACACACACTCTAGTCACACACACTCATGCACATGTCTCTCGTCACATACTGCACTGTGTTTCCCCTCACTATTCACTCATGTATCTCACACTCTCTCATGACACACACCCTCTATCTGATACACACACACACACATACACTTGGACACATATTTATGTGCCCCTCTCTATGCCTATGCATATATGTATGTATTAACCTATAGGTTGTATGCTAAATCACATTAGCCTATAGGGTGTTTCTAGTTATATTATTTAATGGATCTATATGTGTACTATATATTAGATATATATATGTGTTATGTGTATAGATGTTTTGTAGGTTGTATAGACTTGGCTTAGCCTATGGCCTAGTCTCTTAGCCTATGGCCTATAGGTGTGTTTGCTTAGCTAGTGAGCCTAGAATAGACTAGTGTAGTCTTGTTAGACTTAGAATAGCCTTGTTAGCCTAGTATAGACTAGTTTGACTTCTAGGGTTGACCAGAGTTGACCAAGAGTTGACTTTGGTCTAGATTGACCTAGATTCATGTAGAATGCATTGATTTGCATCTTATTATCATTGTAGACTTATAGTGACTTGTACTGTTCTATAGGAGACAGACACCACTCCTCGGACAGTATATATTCTCCAGATTCACCGGTTACAGGCGAGTACATTCTCTGATCATTTCATATCCTGCATTAGGAGTATATTTTCTGCTTTAGATTACTTTAGATGATGTTGACACGTTGGAAACACGGATTAGTACTATATGGATCTTGTTGGGCGATGTTATCCCCTTAGCGGATACATCAGGTATTTCGTATTCGTGTACTTTATCGTGAACATCGTGTACTCCTTGTATTTGTGACATTCGTGTACGAAACGTGTGAAATCGTGTATAATCATGTATTCATATGACCTTCGTGTACAATAACATAACTTAGCCAGATCCTTGTGTATTGATTGGGGCGGGGGAATAGAAGTGGTTATGTATTCAATCCAGTAGATTACTCGTGTATAACCTTTGTAGATTACTCGTGTATAACATCGTACCGTTTACATAACCATCTTGTGCTCTGAATCACTAGACACTGTTAGTTCTCTATATACTGTAGCTATTTATTTACAATCTTTCCTGTTTACCATGTTATTCTTCAATTTCTTGTATCTTACTCTCTAGTATGATTATATATCCTGACCTGCTATGATTTGTTGAGATGTATTGTGCTCGCTCCTGTCCTGACTGGACCTGTTGAAATATTACAGAGGACAAGGCTGAGGCGTTCTGCCCTACCTACTACGGTGCTACACTAGACGAGTGCCTGGACTTGGACCAGCAGCAGGATCCACTAACAGTAGATGACACTCCCTTAGACTAGGATTGTCTTTACTTTACTTGGATTACTGTATTTGGATTTCAGAGATTTGGACATGTATTTATTTATAGACACTTAGAATTCTGGTTTGTATCTCTGTGATGTTTCTTTCCTGGATATTATTATCTATTATCTTTCTATCTTATTTCCTGTTCTACCTTAGCTGTGATTGAGATATATTCTGTTATGTCACCCCTATTCGGGGAGTATAACTGTTTATTACCTGTATCTGTTAGATGTTGTGACCTAGGACAGCGTTCTACCGCCGACACTGCGGCGTAGGCTGGACGTACCCATGTCTCATGCCCTTACTCTAGGGTGCGGGTCGTGACATGTTCCTCGCTACGCACACGAAGGGGGAGCGGTTCGTAGACGACAAGGCCCGGGACACTACGTAAGTTTTATTTAATGCTAGTTCATTAATATTAATTTTTAGTCACGTAAAAAATTCATATAGATGTTATTTCTAGGCCGAGTTTTTGAAGTTTTACTTAATGCTAGTTCATTAATATTAATTTTTAGCGACCACGTGAGAATTCATATAGATATTATTTCTAGGCCGAGTTTTTGAGGCTTAGGGAGACCGGGCCGACACAGTCAGAGGGAGCTGGTGCTAGCACTTCCCAGCAACCCCCGACCGTCGTAGCTCAGTCAGATGACGAGCTGTGGATGAGGGCCTTTGGTGGCATGCATAGGGGTACGTACTATGGTACGAGCTCCTATGGTGCCTTCATTGCGTCACAGGCCTCTACAACCGCCACTAGTGTGCCCGGCCCCGCACAGACTGAGGAGTCGCTCCGCCACCAGCAGAGTGTCGACCAGATCACAGCTCTGCGTGGCGAGATGCTGCAGAGGATGGTGGCGCCGCATACAAATGATTTTGCGCTCATCTCACGCTTTGAGAGGCTTGAGGAGACTACTGAGGCGCTGCGACAGATGACCCGCGCTACGCAAGAGGCTACGCAGCGGTTGGTCGAGCAGATGCAGCAGTTCCAGGAGATGGCTACGGAGCGACCGTCTGCTGGTACGCCGAGAGCATCGTCTACATCCGGATGTGCACGGGAGGACATGCTCGTCCACCTGTTGTCACCGGAGGAGTATCAGACGATCCTGACGTTGCGACGACAGTCATCTGGTGGCGCTCCTCCTCCAACTCCGGCTCCAGCACCGGGTCCAGCTCCAGGCGATCAGTAGTTTCGTTTTTGCATTTTTGGACTGTACTATATTTTTTACTTTGTACGTATTTGGGGATATTCACTTTGTTCGTTGAGGATATTGACTTTGTACGTATTTGAGAATATTGACTTTGTTCGTTGAGGATATTATTGACTTTGTTCGTTGAGGATATTATTTTTTTCTTTATATTTTTTGTATATTCTGGAATGTATTGTGCGTGCCGGTGTTGAGTGTTCCACCGAGGGGGTCGGCGAACCCAGGGATTGGATTCTGTATTTTGTATTTTGGATTCTGTATTTTGGCTCAAGCTCCAGCCCCATTTGTATTCTGTTTTTTTATATTTTTTTTCAACTTAGTGACGTTTTTAGCGACGTTAATATGCGTCGCTAAAGTTTTGCGACGTTAATGAATGTCTCTAAAAGCGTCGCTAAATTGCTGACGTGGCAACACGTGGCACCAAATCTGATGTCAGCACGTAGTCGCCAAAACATCGCAAAAGTATCGCTAAACGACGACCACACAATAACGTCGCAAATTGCGTCGCTAATTAGCGTCCACGTGAAAACGTCGTAAATAACGTCGCTAATTAGAGACGTTATAAACGTAATCGCTAATTAACCTCGCCATAGCGACGTTTTGCGACATTTTCTCGATTAGCGACACGTTTTTTTTCGTTTCCAAAACGTCGCTGAAAATATCGCTAATTTCGCTCAGCGACGTTTTGGCCGAGATTAGCGACGTTTTGGAACGTCGCTAATCTGACAAATTTTTGTAGTGGTAGTTCTCGCTGCATAAATTTTGAGGTATGGGCTTGATTTTCTAGTCTATCATCGATAATTGAAAACTAATATTGAATAAAATAGGAGTATATTGGTATATATAATAGTTACAATTTATAGATAAGTAATTGTAGAAGCATAAAAAGAAAATTGTGCCAAATAATGCCCCAGCGGAAGAAACTCTGCATACTACAGCGGACATAGTGCTCCAGCGGATATCCTGAGCCATTCCTAATTACCTGCTCCCATGAGAGTCCAACGGAATTGAAAGATTTCATCAATGCCTTGACTTGAGAGTTGTGACAACGTATTTAATGACCACCACTCTGTAGAAGACAAAGAGGCACAATATGAACTAATTGTCAATCTCGAGGATGTCAGTCAAATCAAATTAGAATCTCGAATAACGGAGAATCACCCTTCCATGAACGAAGAAAGGGCCTTTCCGTTGGTTGTCTACGAGAAGAAAAGGTTGCCATTCTAGTATTCCAGCGGAACAATGAAGAGCTGCTTCCGTTCCACAACCCCTGATCCATTGTTGATGCGAAAGAACATGCATAACGACCAACCCATGACCTGCAATTGTCAACCTACTATTTCCTCTATGATAGTATCATGGTATACGCAGTCACAACTAAAGAAGCCACGTGGCGCCTTTGCCTCATTTCCATAAAATGTGCTCCGCTTCGTGCACAAGAAGCAAGTTATGATGATACCGGTTGCAGCTCGTACATGGGTACCTCCTCCAGATGCGGGCCACTCGGCATATTGTAACTCGGTGTCACTGAATACAAAAGATGTGCAGAGGTGAAGGATGCAACGCTTGAGAAGGTTCATACCGAGGATAATGAAATAAATATGCTCACAAAAATTCTGTCGAAGGAAAATTTTGAGTACTGCAAGAGGATCGTTGAAATGGTGAGCTCCTCCACCTAATTAGGAAGGAGGATATTTGTTGGTGTTGGATGAGATTCTCAACTTATATGGAGAACACTCTGAAATGCCATGAGTGTCATCCGTGTGTCGGGTAAGCTCAAAAAGTCGAAGACGAAAAATGTGACACATTTGAGCACGTACCAGACTTGTATTGGAAAAAAAAAAGTATCATAATCAGTGATATAGCACTACCCCGTCAATATACCGATCTGACAGTTTTATTCCAGAATCATTCTAACTCAAAGAGGACATTTTTCGAGATACCACTGGTTTACCGCTAATGGTATACCGCCAGTATACTGATGTCTGGTCTGAAGACCAAATTTGAGTATTTTATTAAAAACGTTGGATCGTGATATCGGTCCAGATGTTCTCGAGAGTTGGTTGTTGTAAATAGGTATTTTCTAACCCTAGCTCATCAAAAGGAGGGTTTTAGCAAGTTTTTGACTTTCTAAGAGATGAAGAGATAGATTCCAAGTTTCGGGGAGAGATCATGTCGATGAGCTCTTCATTGTTTCTCACTCGTCATCTTGTCTTCGGTAATCTATTTTGTACAAAATTGCAATATATTTCCATATATTGAAGTATTATGGTGATCCGTGTGGATCGGGGGAGAAGTCTGTAATGAGTCGGTGTATTCTTACTCTGCTAGTGGAGGCTTTTACGGGTTGGATTTTGATCGTCCAGTGATTTTTTTTTTTCATCTGGATTTTTCACGCAAAAGTCTTGTTGTTCGTGTTGTGCTTTTATAGTAGTTTTGGCTATTTAGTTTGTGTGTATTTTTTTTTGGTCCTTATCCGATCCTATCGGTTTGGGGAAACGGTTTTTTGCATTTCATTTCCAACACAATCCAGGTGTGAATTTCTCTTCCTACTTATTTTAAGGGGAGTTTATAAAACAAAATTATGTAGTATAAAAAGATTTTGTTCTTATTGCATGAGAATATAAAAGATACATGAGAAAACTATATCATGAACAAGGAATGAAACAAATTTACAGTAAATTTTCAGAAGGAATGATCTATGATGAAGAATTGGCACCAGTTACCGGATAGCCAATCCCATGCCTCCTAGTAGGGAACACCACAAAGAGCAAGCTGCACAACATCCCAACCCCTAGAGGAACAATATCCAGCACCTCCTGCGTCTCGTGCTCCGGCGTCGGCCAGAAGCAGCTCACGACGTTCCGGTCCCTGGCCGCGACCGACATGAACACCATCACCGACAGCACCCCGTGCAGATAATCAAGAAGCCTCAGCCTGTACTTGGAAAGATCAGGCAGGGCTGGGCCGGAGGAGCTGCATGGATAGTAGTCGAAGAGCCACATGCCGCTCCTGGTCGCGAAGCCGTAGTAGACCTGTCCGTCCTGCGAGCGGAAGCTGTCGGTGAAGCACGCGAGGAACGCAGAGGCAGCTAGCAGTAGCAGCAGGACTTTGGTCGCGACGTAGGTGACGGAGTCGCAGGAGCCGTTGTTGGTGAAGACCGGGGTGAGGAGCTGGAACGCGAGGAGCGTGCCGGTGGGGAGGAGGTTGGCCAGGTGCGCGGTGCTCGCCAACGCCTGCGACAGCGCCTTCTGCGAGAACGATGCAGGCGGAGGATTCTTCTTGATCAGAGCCTCATTCTCTTCTTCTCCTCCTTCTTCTTCATGTTCTTGAGCAAGCTTGAAGCTCTTGGAGGACTTTGTTGGTCTTTGGGACATGATTGAATGTAGTGTAAGGAGAATGGTTTGGTTGTCAACTCTGAAACTTAATATTGTTGGGTTTGGTTGTTGAGTGTCTGGAGCATATATGAGCATTTTACTTGACTTCTAAGTTTTAAACTTGTTGGTACGTGTCGTACGTGGTTATGGTTTGAATAAGCCGTGAAGGAATTGTATTAACTAACTAGAAAGAGAGAGAGGGAGAGAGAGATGGGCAAGACAGCTACGGAAATTTAATCCCTTTGTAGACGTAAAATCGTGGAGTTGAGTTTCAATTTCTTATTCGAAAATTCTGATTGGCTGTGCACGTGCACGTGCACGGCCGAGAACGACGGTGCCGTCCACCTTTCTGCTCCGTCGCCGTTGCCGTGTTCCCCTCCCCTGCTACCGCTCTGTCCTTCTCCCCCTCCGGCTCTACTTTCGTAGGCCCCACACACATGTGCAAACCAAATAGCAGTGTTGTTTCTTATTAAATCTTTTTGTGTTGTTTCTTATCAAGTATTCTTTTTCATCAAGTTGGAAGAAGCGTACAACAGCTCAATGCCCATGTTAGTTAGACCAAGTATCATTGGATTGGATTCTAAATAATTGTCTATAAAATTCATTAATTAGCTACGACAAGGTCTTGAGAGCTTTCGAGACAATCTGTCATTGAATTAAAAAATAAATATTAATAATTTTCTAAAACAAGAATGAATCACATGATTTGTAGTTGTAAACAATTTATATAAAACAACAAGTTGTAATTAATTAATAATGGGAGCTTAATTATATTAATTAGGTTAGCTAGCTATAGCTAGCGTCTCGAGTAATTAAGAGCAGTACGATCCGTGTGCAGCAGCAAGAAGGGGTAGCCAATCCCCCTCCTCTTCGAGGGGAAGAGGACGAAGAAGACGCTGACGAGGAAGCCGACCACGAGCGGGACGGTGTTGGTGAGCTTCCTCGGCATCGCAGGATAGTAGCACCGAACCACGTCATGGTGCGAGCCCGCAAAGGTGAGGAACGCTACTAGCGACAGCAGCGTGTGGAACAGGTCCGCCCACGAGAGCCTGCAGCGCTCCGCAGCCTCCGGTGGGGGCGCCTCCTTCCTGCTGCGCCCGCCGAACGCCCAGATCCCTCCGACCGTCGCAATGCCGTACCGCAGCCTGCCTGATTTCGTGCGGAAGCTGTCGGTCAAGGTGAAGAACACGCACGAGGCGCCGCAGATGCCTACAAACACGGCCATCAGCCACCTGTTGAGGACGTCACACTTGCCGTCGTCGGTGAGGAGAGGGGCGAAGATGGTGAAGGCGAGGATGGTGGCGGTTGGGAGGAGCACGTTGAGTCGTGCAGTGCCGCTTAGTATCATGTTCAGTACGTATATCACGTGGGATTCATCGGTGTAGCCTCCATCGTCATCATCATCATCATCGTCGTTGCGGTAGGCAGCGGCAGCAGCCTCCTGGGGCTCGATAAGGACTTTGCAAGCGTCATCTTCCATTGGTTTGGGGGAGAGTTGGGCATTTGGAGATGTTATGTATATAGTTAAGGGATGAGGAGGTTTGGGATGCTTTGGTAAGGTGAGAGGGAGAAGGAAAGGAATTCTCTCTCTCTGCGCTGAAAGAAGGGATTGTGCTTTGTTTAGAGAAAGTAGAGAGTTTTACATTCTTCTACTTTCGGCTAGGAATTTGATTTGCTTCACTCTGATGCTCTGCTAATTTTTTATCGTGAGAAACTTATTTTAAATTCCTGTTCTATTGTTGATACATACCAAAATGTTTTATTTAGTAACAAGTCCGAGGAAAAAGGAAAAACCGAATCAACACAAAAGGATAAAAAAAAAAAAAAATACTATTTAAGTTACATTTAAATAATCCAACTTCGTGTTAAAAGCTCTCTTTCAGTATACATACCCAAGAACCGGCCGATTGGTCAAAACAAAACCCTCAACAACATGAAAATGAAAGAACAATTAATGCTTCACAACAAAACTAAAATACACAACTGTACCATTGTGTGTTCCTCGTACAGTTGACAATATGGGAAAGGAGCCTATTTAGTAACAAATCCGAGAAGCCCTCTGCATTTTTTTCTTCTATTGGAGGTAAAAAAAAAATGACAATTCTTTACAACCACATACCTTGAGATTATACATGCACCAGTATGTGTAAATTTGGTGTAAAGCCAGAGCTCATCAAGGAGATCGAAATGATTCTTGAGACCGAAGAGGAATACCTTCAGAGCTATAGCCATCTTCGTCTTCATCTTCATGTTCATGTTTTTGTAGCCACATAGAGAGAGACGATGAATAACCTGAGGTACAGAGGAGGCGTTATGTATCTATCAAATTGTAATAGGGCTGAAGCATTTCAGACATACCATCAACCATGTCCTTTGTCTTGTGAAGAAGAAAGGTCCCAGAAAGAATGGTGACAAAGCCACACATCTCCGTGACAATTTGGGTTGGATTTTGCCGATCCCAGTCCTGAATGTTAACAAGTACAATTAAACGACAACTCATGTTTTGAGCAAATAATACTGGAGGCTAGCACTTTAATCGACAACTCATGTTTTGAGAAAACTAGTGGTTCATTTCCTATGTGCACCAATTATTAAATTCAAGTTTCAGGCAAATATCACTAACAAAGGGCAGATGGATATAGAATTCTAGAAGCCTATAATTTCTGAGTCAAGTAAATAGTGCATCTGAGTTCAGTAGATAGTGCACATAAACACAAGGAAGATCATCTATGGTCGCATTCTTCTCTTTTTCCTCTTTCTAGTCCTGTTGATAAGTTCATCTCTGGCTGTCACCAGCATGGACCAGCAACCTTCATCATCTTGATTCCAGGGCACCCTTCCGGAAAGCAAACTGGAAGTTGCTGCTTTTAACAATTAGTCCATACCCCAAGACAAGAAGGATGGTCCATTGCCCTACGAAGTACCAACCCATGCAACAGCAAGATCAGATAGTACGGCCCACTACAATCTATTCCACTCCCCTTGGCCAATCGTCGCTCGACAGCGTAGTCCTTGCTTAGGCGATTGAACCCTCTCTCTTAATTGATCTGATCAGATGCTATGTTAACAATCTTTTTAAGGTCACATTCTTTATTAAAACGCAGCAAGGAGTTCTTGAATTCCCATATCAACAAAAAAATGGCACAAAGTCGAGTTGTTTACTCCCAGTATTATCTACAAAAGATCCAATTATTTAGGTTTGATCTTTTGACATAATGGCTGATATGCTTCGGAGAAAAGAGCAAAGGTTCAAACTTCGATATTTTTGCAATGTCCAGTGTTCTAGTTCAACTCCATCAAAGTGTATACTCTAATAGTACTAAGAATACATGGAATGAACAAAGTAAAAATCACCTTGAACATGATCACGCTAGCCAGAATCGTCAATGAGGTAAACATCACATAGTAGATGGGTGAAACAACTGCTGTATTGAATGTATCAAGAGCCTGCAATAAAGATGTAAATTTTAAGAATATTACCAATAACATCAAGAAAAACAGTGCAAGTGTATAGAAACCATAGCAAAGTTAAATCTAAGGAATCAAGGATGTCAAAATATAACAAAAATTATAGATGAATAGTTTATCAAGTTTAAGAGAGTAAAAGGTTGGTAAACTGGACAAGCATATTTCTGCCAGATTGAAGGTGCTTCATGGTGGTTCACTAGGATCATCCATCTTGAAGTACTTTTTGAGTTAAGCTAGTGCAACCTATTACGGAGCTCTCTCTTCCTAAATCATGTCGTGAATGTGAAGTTCGAGAAAAAGTTGCAATAATAGATAAATGCCCAATATATGTCAAATAATTTAAAATTAGATATGCATACATCCTCAGATCAACAAGCAACCTAAAGTTAAATCCTTTCATGAAACCAGCTTGCGGCAGCAATAGAACCTGAAATTTTGTACACAAGTCTACTTTTTATTCTGAAATGGACAGCACAGGGATAACTCAAGATTAACAAGCAACCTAAGTCGCTGGGTTAAATCTTTTCAGGGAACCAGCTTGTGGCAGCAATAGAACCTGAAAATTCATACTTTAAGTCTACTCTAATTTGAGATCTACAGAAGAGGTATAAGTCAAGATTAGGTTTGATAAACTGAGCTAGGAAGCACAAAATTTCTAATGTGTGCCATACCAAAAGGTTATTAACCTCGAGTATATTGTCAAATGACACTAACATTACTGATTCACAATTCTTAGAATTTAAATCACTATGTGGTAATTTTAGTTTCTCAAATGACACTAACATGATTGATACAATTGTGTGGCATACGACCTTAGGGAGTGTCATGTCCAATACGTGCTTTTGCCGTACACAACAAAGTCATGTAAACAATTTTTTAGCTTTTGACTATGGTCCCTAATTTTGCATAAAACATGAAATGAGTTCCAAGTGGAATATAATATGCCAAAATTTCATATATCAAGAAAACTAAAATGTTCCAATTCCTTTAACTCAAATTCATGGAATTGAGCTTGTAGTTCAATACATATGCCCATAGAGGAAATTCAAACACGTGAATCAAACTTTTCAAAGGAGAAAACATCATATGATCGGATCATTCAGCGCCAATTTGCATAACATCAGCTTCAGTAGATTAGAAAGTACACAAGTTTATTCCTGCTGCTCAAAAAATGATCATTACTTCTTAATTGTCTAAACCTCAAAGCTTTCACACAGGACCTGTACATTCCAGGCAATTGACTTTGGTATTTGGTTTGCAACAACAACAACAAAGCCTTTATCCCAAATTTTGGGGTCTGATGTTTGAATGACTTCTTCCATTCGGCTCCGTTAAGAGCCATGTCCTATGTAACGCAAACAGAAACCATTCCTTCTTTTAACACTTCAAACTATTTTCTTCTAAGCCTACCAGCCATTTCTAGCAGGAACATCAATTGGTCTATCTAGCACATGTCCAAACCATCTAAGAGGATTGTCTCTCATTTTGCCTTAATTGACGTCATCTCTAACTTTCCATTGATGCACTCATTTCTTATCCTATCCTTTAATATATTGTTACTCTTCCATCTTAGCATTCTCATTTCGACTATACTTACTTTCTATCAATTGGTCTATCTTGCACATGTCCAAACCATCTAAGAGGATTTTCTCTCATTTTGCCTTAATTGACGTCACCTCTAACTTTCCATTGATACCTCATTTCTTATCCTATCCTTTAATATATTGCTACTCATCCATCTTAGCATTCTCATTTCGACAATTTGACTATACTTACTTTCCAGACATGTTGTTTCTTAATTGCCCAACACTGATCCATAAAGCATGGTCGGTCTTATATAGCGGTCTTGTAAAATTTTCTTTTGAACTATAAAGGTATCTTGTGACGACAAAGTACTCTAGATGCACTCCACCAATTCAACCATCCTATTTTAAACTATGTATGACATCTTTCCCAATCTCTCCATCATGATGAATGATTGATCCTAAGTATCAAAAACTATCACTTTTAGGTCCATCTATCTGGACTTCCCTCTCATTTGTCTTTGACTTCTGGTTGAAAGCTAGTTTGGTTTACTACTTTTACAAAAAATATTCATGGTTTTATATTTCCACTGTTCTTAATTGCATGCTAAGGAACAGTTAAGACTGCATATTCCTAAGAGTTAACTTAATATAATAGTTGCACATGTAGGAGAGATGCAGTTTCCATTATGAAACACGCTTAAGAGTATCATGATTATAATAGTCACTTTAGCTTAAATCCCATCTTACCATCTGTTTACTAGTTTTAAGAAGAGTTAACTCAAACAGCAACATTCTGGTAATAACTACAGCATTGAATTTATATACTTATGATTGTAACTAAACAAATGACAGAAAATAACCTGATTTTACTTGTGAATGCAGGAAAAGTCAATGTACCTTGTTCAGGTAGTTCATTTGAGTTACCACACATGCAATTACGACTATGGTGAAAGCCCATGTCTGGGGATATATCAATTGATTCATTCCTGAAAATGTCAACTTCAGAGCTATTCCAAGAGCTTTCACGCTCATAACCTAGGAAAGTATAAATAATGCTATAAGACACTGCAAACAGTCATCCTAAAAGGAAAAGAAATCAACATTTTGTAGATAGAAACCATACCGATAGCGAACCTACAAGGGAACAAACACCAATGTATACCATAATATGTGTCTGGCCATACTTGGGGATGAAGTGAAATATAAGTACAAATACTGCTGCCATTACTGATGCTGCATAAAATAGAAAGCCTGCAGGATACATGACTTGAGTGAATATGGGAACTGATTACAGAACTGGTACAAATGAGAAATACGCCAAACTGATATATTACAAACCTGGTTCAGTAGCCAAATCCCAAACTTCTGTCACAGATTCAATTTCGCGCTCTTGAGGGGCATGAAGTACAATTGTTGTAGACCCCACCACACAGAGAACACAACCAAGAATACCAAATATATGCAGCCTCTCCCGCAAAATAATATGTGCAAGTGCCGCACTATAAGACAGACAACCACTGTCAAACTATGAAGATCCAACAAAATTAAAATTTTAGAACTGTAGTATAATCTGAAACTCTGGTCATGCCTGATGATTATGCTAAGTGCACCAAGAGGAGTAACCAGAATAGCTGGAGCAAATGCATAAGCTGCAAAGTTGGCAACTTCACCCACAATCACTGTTACATTAGCATGAACTTGCCTTCATTAGCCAAGAAATGAGAAAATTAAGAGGTTTCATCATACATTATCTACAGAATGGGCACAATTTGTGAGATGAGTCATAATACCTATTAAATTAATATCCAAACATAAGAGTATATTATATAATACACAAATGCACTCCCGCAATATACTTTGCACATTTATAATATATGATATATTACAGATTTATTGATATTCGACATTTTAAAATTTCCCTGACATGTACCCGACATACGACATTAAAGAAACCAAGTTCGACATGAAGCCGACATCCAACATCTACAACATTGTATAGGATAAAAAATGACAACTATGTAACAGCTAACCAATAGCTAGAGTAAAAAAGTAGAAAATTGGTATGGGCCAGGTCATACTTAACTGAAGGCAGGTCGAGGCTCTTGAGGCAGCCGCCTCCCGTGCAAAGGAGAACACCTAAAGACCTTGCTGCCTGAAAACTAGTTGTCTATGCACTAGAGCATTTGAAACATCTAGGTGCTGCCTCGAACACTCTTGGATGTTACACTACTAAGTTTCATTACCCACTGGGTCCAGAACCTTGGAACAGGTAGACAGATTACTTGTTGATTACTTGATACCATTATTTTTCCCAAAATATAATGATAGTAACTCAAATAATTACACTTTACTCGTTGGCTTTGTTGTAGTTAGGTTTTGGTTCTATTTCTTTAGAGAAGACATGCATAGTGACCAGCTAAGATCTTTTAAAAACAAAAATAAAAATAAAAATAATAAAAATTGCAATGAGAATAAGGAGATTACTAAAGGAAAAACCAGTGTGTATTAAGCGGTTTTCATTACATGTTTGGTCCATGAGTGGTTACTGGATAAACAGATCCCTAAGCAATTAATTGCACTTACACTACTTGGAAAATTTATTAATTGGCCACCCGATTCATTGGATTATGTGCCAATTACTTGGTTGTTTAGTTACCAATTAATCCTTTTTTTGGAACACTACGAAAATAAGAGAACGATCCATTGGAAGGTCAAAAAAAATTAGCATGGACAAACTCATTAGATGTCATTAATCGTTGAGTTCGCCTCCATAGTGACATATGATAAGACTAAAGGGACTCTGGATTGAAAGATGCAGATGATCGCAAAGAACATCCGGATGAAAGAACACTAGACAAGAACCAAGATGAACTGCAACAAATAATAAATAGTAATGATGCAAGCCACAGAATGAAATCCACAAAAAGCTAACCAAGAACCAAAGATGATAACAAACCGTACAGTAAACAATCAAGAAAGGATCAAACTTCGCAATTGAATGTAGACATAGGTTAAGATTAGACCGGAGGATTGGAGGAGTTGATCCACACAATCAAAATTTGCCCAAATCGGTTATTGTGAGTCGTTCCTCCGCTTTGAAACCAAGGTTCATAGTATCGGTATCGGAATCGGTATCGGACTATTCCTACGAGTATTGGTATCGGCGATATCGGTAGTATCGGCGGTTTCGGATCGGAATATCGGATTTTTTAGTATCGAAAAATAATAATTATTAATAAATTATTTACATTTAAAAACATATATTTTATACATTTAGGCATAATTCAAGTATTTTCAGTGTTATTTCGTCGTACTTTTGAAATTAAATAACATTGTAATCACCCTTAGCGATTGGTTTACATATAATAGATTGATTTTCTTCTTTTACATGTTTTTACAATCTTATTATGTTTTAAACCCTTGATGATTTGTCTTTTTCGTTTAATTTTTTTTGTCGAATTGACCGAAAAAGAGACCCTCAATGTTGGTATCGGTAAGTATCGGGTATCGGTCGGTATCGGATCGGAACATGCCAAACCGTATCGCATGTTTGAAACATTTCGTCTCCTAGATACTATGACAACAACGATTCAATGAATCAGAACTCAACTTCCAGATGGATATCAAGGATATCAAGGATAAAGATAAGAAAATAGGGGCTTAATTTGTAAAGAAATGAAGAGGAGAGGTTATTTTGGGTGTACAAGAGAAATAAGAGTATGAGGGTACTAGAGGCTGTTGGGTAGTTGTTGAGGGGTTGGGCAGCAAGCATCAACAATAGGAGAGTGGCAAGCGGCTAGGAGAGAAGAGGTTCAGGTTTTCCTAGGCATGATATCAATTTGCATATCACATGCATTCCTGAGCTAGGTTGTAGATGTCGGCCAGCATGTCGATTTCATAGGTAAAATGACGCGATTTTGGAATAAAAATATCATTTATGTCGTTTAACGATATGTCGTAGACATATCAGGCCCAACCGGACATGTTGATCGACATGATTTTTCAAATGTCAATCATTTGAATTGATCGATTTCTTTTTATTTTTTATAGATAAAGGGTTTCAAGTATTAGGACCAATACGTACTCTTATTGTTTTACGTGCTCTTAGATTTGACAATTAAAGTAGTTCTTATATTGGAAACTATACTTGTTTTATTAGTTTTAGGACATTTAGATTTGACATGTGTGTGTCCCGAAATGGATATCTGGCATTTTAGTATATCTCGACAATGACATACAACATTTCAATAACCAATCCGATATGAACCAGACATCTGACATCTATAACCTTGCTCACAAGAACACCAGACCAGTATTTCATTTATCCATCTTTATTTATATTCTTTAAGACTCGACAAACAAGTCCCTGAACTAACTAAAACATGAATTGACTCAAAATCAGACTCAACTAGACTCAGTTGGACCCAACTCAAATAAAAGCAAACTGAACTCAGTAAAACATGACTTGAGTAATCTAGAAATTGATGATGTCGTGAACCACAAACTGGATCTCCACCGCACGGGGTTTGGGATCGCTATGTGAGCCAGACGATAGTAAAAAAGAAAACAGGAAAGATTGTCAAGACGCAAAGTAAAAAAAAAAAAGAGGAAGTTGTTGAAGGAAAAGAAAAGGATGATGAAAACCAAAACTTTCATGGACTATACGTATCATTGTTGCGCAGCCATTGAGGTTGTCTAAGCTGCCAAGATCTTATTTAATTATCTCATTGTTAACCCTATTTGACTATCTCATCGTTAGGGCAGGAGTGAAGAGAAGAGAGGGTTGTGAGGGCTGCCTCCAATGAGTTTTTTATGTTCAACTACAGGTTGGCTATCTTTTTACCCAAGACTTAATACCTGACCTATTATCCAATCAAATGGGTTGATTGACAAAAAAAAAGGCTTGATTAATAATCATTGGGCTGGTTACTTGCCCTAACCGATTAATCGGCCCGAGTAAATGAATTTCTACCCAGTCCTGGGTGGATTGCGGTTTACTGGAGCGAGTTGTCAGCCTTGTAAACCAATTATCACAACATTGTTCTTATTATATTGTTTGGAAAGCTTGTTAACTAAGAAAAAAAAGCTAAAACTGATTTTAGAATAAAGCATGACAGTTGCCCAATATTATCATGGTGAAGATTCCTTAACTGTAAGAAATACTTGAACATCCGTTGGGCCTATTTTTTTTTAATCAGATTTTCATTCAAAGCTAAGGACATAGTACGTTACAGAACAGCCAAGTCCAATTACTGACTGACCAACAGATGCCCATGTGAATTATCACAATTTTCTAATTCTCGTAGTTAGTACTTGTTCGGATTGATCAAGTTTTAACTTGAATTTGGACTTGATCTATAAGACCTATTCAAAGTAGGACTTACCCATAATAAACCAATAAAGTATTTCTTGGATGGCAAGTTGGGTGGTTGTGGCTTGGTGGTGTGTTCGGAAAACAAAAGGAAAAGGACAAGGAAAAGGAAAAGGAAATGGAAAGAAAGTTGAGAAGGAGAGGAGAGAAAAAAGAGAGGAAAAAAAGAGAAATTATCTACAGTTTTCCGGATTCTGGGATTCTTGGCGTTTTTAACCACTCTTGAAATTTTCTTAGTTACTTTTCTTGTAATTTCTTGTGTTGCTTTTGTGACAGAAGTTGTAGTAAACCTTCTTTAATAGTTGTGGTCTCTCTCTCATGGTAGTTTTAATCGTTTATGATTTTCTATGTAATCCTTGTTTGTTTTTGTATTTTGATCTTTGTTTTTCAGCAAAAGTCGGCCATCGGATTCATCGTCGAGGTGTAGGTTCATCGTGGAGTGCAATTCGTGGAGCACAATAGGGGATTAGAATCCGTGTTTATTCCCAACAAGTGACAACATAAGCAGGTTCTGGATTCCCATTAAGTGGTATCATTTTTACAGAAAATAAAGACCAAAATACAAATACAAACACAATGACAAGATTATGAGAAAAATTCCAACCAGTAAAAATCAGCGGTTGAGCAAGATCACTATTATTAATCAAGGTTACAAGGTTTACAAGATCCACTACGACTTTTATAAGAAAAGCTATTGGGAATTTTTCAACATAAACGGTTAAGAAACGCCAAGAATACGAGAACCCGAAGATGATACTTTTTGTTTCTCCTTTTTCTATCTACTCCTTCTCATCTTTCTTCTTTCCTTTTAATTTTGTTGTTTTCTAGAAAGAAACACCAACCCAATAACTAGCCACCCACAATATATTATGTAATCCTATATCAAACCAAACTTGGCATCCAAGGAATACTTTATTGGATTACTATGAACAAAGTCCTAATTTGAATAGTTCTTCTAGATGAATAGGTTCTATTAGATTAGTCCAAAAGCCAAATCAAAACTTGATCAATCCCAACAATCACTATCTTGGGTCAAGGTTTTCAACTAGTTCAATGAGTATGTAGCAATCTTCAAGCTTTAAGAGTCACGATCTCATAAACCACCTCCTCTCCCTAGGGCATAAGCCGACTAGTCGTAAGTCAACTTCAAACTCGAGTCGGGCTTGAATTCACACTTCATCTCCATAGCATCACTCACGACATAGCATTGTGAAATCACCGGCGTTGCACGATGATCAAATGAAATTTGCAAAACTGATTCGTTGTCCTCGAGTGACAGAGGGTTGAGCCCTTACAAACGAATCATACAATATACAAGCCTTTATTCGCAAAATTATAGGAGTATCACCTCGAATAGTGTCTCCTAACAGTCTGTAAATGTTACCGCACTTCTCTACCTTCATGAGCATGGCATCGCCATGTGTCATCCTTAGAACTCCACCTCTCGCTCCATGCCCAAGGATACGAGATTCTTGCACATTTTTGTTTTCTGTAAAAGTTAAGTTGGTCACTAGTTCGTCGTTGTGGTTGTGGGTTAGTCGTCGGCACGATTCTTGCGCTTTGTTATGAAAAGCACGCTTAAGCGGTGCTTAAGTACCGCTTAAGCGAGTATTAGAATTAGGGTGCCTCGCATAATGAAATTTCGTTCCAGAAAAGCGATCAGCGCTTAGGTGTCGTTTAGTAGCGTCTCGCCTCGTCTTAGGCGCTTTTTTTTAATGAACCTAAGCTTTTTCCCCATCTCATATAAACCAAAAAAAGAAACATTATACCTAAAAATTAGGGTTACATGGTCGACGGAGGGAGGGGCTGTTCTTGCTCGAGCTTGAGGCCGTCGACGAGTCGACGAGCCGCCCGTCACCGACAGGTACTTCTTCCTTCTTTCTTCTTTGTTTTCTTCCTCTTTCTTCTTCGGTTTCTTTCTTTCTTTTTCAATTTCTTCAGATGCTTCTTCTTTCTCCTTTCTTCTCGATTTTATGTTCTTCTTTCTTTCGGTTTTTTTTATGTAGACGAGAAATAGTGTTCCTCCTTTCTTTCCTTCTTCTTCAGTTTTTTTTTTCTTTTCAGCTTTTCTTCTCCTTCTTTCTTCTTTCTTTCTCCAGCTTTTATGTTTAATGGTATTTTGATGACTATGTAGTTTAGTTTGCATTTTGATTCTAGTATTTATATTGTTACTTTGCTTGATTGATAATTAGTATTATTATTCATGCATATACTAGTAGGATTGTATGGGGGGAGAAAATTGAAATTTGTGTGTATATAGAGTTAAGGTTGTGAAAAGCGCTAGACGCTAGTCAGACAGGCACCCGCCGCCTAGCGCCTAGCCCTCCTAGGCGGCCGCCTAGATATACGTGGTTCAAAAAAATAAAAAAAAAATCAAGAAAACCTACTGAAAATTGTAGAAAAAGTCCATAAAATCCAAAAACATGCATAGTTGGCGTCGGGAGCGACTAAACAGACGCCTAGGGGACATCGGGCAGGCACCAGGCGCCTCTGTCGCTGCCTAGACCGCCTTTCAGAACAATATATAGAGTATTTTACATATAGGAACAAAGGTAGGTAAAAATGGGTGCTGGCAAGCTGAAGTGCTAACTAAGCGTCACTTAAGCGTGCTCAAGCGAGGTGAAGCCTCGTCGTCTCGCCTCGCCTCACCTCACCTCACGCAACATAGTTCTTGTGGAATAGGTACCGCTTTGTTTCCAATAGTACTTTCATACTTCTCAAAAATATTACTATCTAGTGGTACTCAAAACAGAAAAATCCTAGCACGCTAAGAATCCAACATGTAATCATATAGATAATCTCACAAGTGAAGCTTCTGGCTTCGGAAGTATAACTATATGATGTAGGTGAACCTCGAAGCCAAGGCACCTACTTGATAATATGTTCCCGGATATCTGGGATCACCTTATATCATATTTAGATAGAAAATAGGAACAGCTCTAGGGATCACCTTATATCAGATTTACATAGAAAAAAAGGAAACAGCTCCAGTGCACAGTATCCAAATCTAAGCCAAAAACTTCAAGTAGAAACAAAAAAAAAAAAAAGAGTTGTGTATCCTGAAATCTTAGGATTTATTGTATGCTCCATTTCATCACCGAAAGAAACATGCTTCACACCCCGGTTGTTGAAGCCACACCAAGGGATGCATCGAATGGAAACAGAATGGTTGGGCATGGCAAATCACAGAGGTGCTGCTTGGTTGCCCATAAATGGAGATAGCATGCAACATCTGTTGCATGTAGCATCTATTGTTGTAAATGGTATTGCAAATCCATTGTTTGATTGCATGTAAATAATTTTGCAAGAATTACAAATCCATTGTTTGGATTGATGTAAGTAGGATACTTCGTTGCAAACTTTCTTGTTTGTAAATATAAATGCATTATTTGGCTGTTGCTTTAATGACATTGAATGAAGAGAGAATGAGAGAAAATGTTGTAACTCATGAAATAAATGTTATTGTAAGAGGTGATGAAAACTTGTCGTTTGCGGTAGTTGGAGAGTTGATGCAACATTTGTTGCATAGTTTGCAGTATCGGCCGATACCTATACGGTTTGGCATGTCCCGATCCGATACCGACTGATACCTGATACTGACCGATATCAACATTGGGGACCACTTTTTCGGTTAATTCAACAAAGAAAATTGAAAAAAAAAACCAATCAGCAAGGGTGTAAAAACATAGTAAAGTTGTAAAAACATGTAAAAGAAGAAAACTTATCTATCACATGTAAACCAATTGGCAAGGGTGACTACTACTTCATTCAATTTCAAAACTGCTAAGAAATAACACTGAAAATATTTAAAACTATGCCTAAATATATGAAATATACTTTCTAAAATGTTAATAATTTGTTAATAATTATTTGCTTTCCGATACCAAAAAAATCCGATACTCCGATCCAAAACCGCCGATACTAGTAATACTGCCGATCTCGATACTCATAGAAATGTTCTGATACCGATACTCATAACCTTGATTTGTTGCATCGATTCCATCATTTACATCAAGCCACTCGAAATGGTGAACATTGCAACACATGTTGCATGCATTTACATTTATAGCCAACCAAACCTCCTAAGTGGAGAAATGTTGTAAATTGCCCTCAGCTTTAACTCAAGAAAGAAAAGGCATGAGAATAATGGGTTCTGTGAGGCCTAGATTAAAAAATATTAAATTCAAAATCATTCTAAAACATAGTTCTCCATCCAATGTCTTGTATGAACTTGATAAGTAATTCTATTTTATACAATCCTTCTAATAAATGATGCTCCTGTAGCTTTAAATAAAAAATCAAACTCGTGTACAACGAAATTCCAAAAAGACCTGTCCATTGCAACTACATAAATTTTATCGAAATATAATGACATTGTTCTAATCGTAAAACAATAGTAGTTAAATGATAATATATTCATTGTTTAGAGTGATAGGACAGCCAAATTATTTCATTTTCCATAACAAAGAACATTCATTTCTCTCATCTCTTCAAATTCAAGACATTAGCTTTTCTTATAGTAAGTTTGAGCAACAATGAAATATATCAGAAACACATTGAATGATGTGATGCTCAGTGCACCATCAGTAAGCAAGTTCTAGCCACCATGTCGGTGTCGAACAATTACAAACAAAATGTCCATTCAGTATCAGAGGCTGTTGGTTTGAAAGAATAAATGAATGAATACACAGGATCATAAGCAAATTGTTATCTCAATGGGGCCTGGGCTTATGCTTCTAAATCACTAAAAAGGAAGTATGAGTTTTATAAATCAAAAATGGTAGTTTTAACTTTTCAAAAACCTATTCATTTCTCCCAACTGTCATTATATTATTTGGCTAACAAAACTATCCTTTTGGCATTCAACCAAAATACTGGGCACAATATAACATTTCAAGGTGAAAGATTACCATCAAGCACAACTTATCATCCTGAAAATTAATGAATAAGGCAGTGGCCGCCTTGATATTATCCATTAAATTTTTTCTTGTTTCTTTTACAACCTAACACATAAACAATGTTCTTCCACAAGTCAGCACATAAACAATCTTCTCCAACAAACTAGCACATAAACAATATTCTGCTACAAGCTAACACATATTCTACACAGTCCATCACCAGAACGCCACTAGACAAATATAATAAATATGTGTGTGTAGAGTTCTTCTTAAATGCACCAAAAATTGAGCACTTTTTGCAAAGCCCTCACCCTCTCCTCCTCCTCCACCACCCCCCCCCCCCCCCCCCCCCCAACCCACCAAAACAAAGCAGCCTAGATCCTTCATGACACCTTAAGTTTCAGCTTATTCCCACAAACAAAAGATTATGAAAGGTATCAGCAGAGATGTACCTTTCTAGGAAGGTTATAGCATTCTAGGATTATTAGGATCATATATTCATTTGCACCCTTATAAGGTTATATATCATGCCAACTAGGCATAGCTTGTGCTCGCACATTCCAGAATCTAGTGAATTACAATCAGAAATTTTAAGGGGCACGAAAGATTAGGAGATCATACTTGTAATCATGCCTGCCCACCAAAGTGGCTCGTATAAGTAAGAATACCCTCCAACTCCTGTTACATAGTGAGAAGTCAGACATTTTAAATTTGTGCAAAATTAGAATTAAAATGCTAAATTACGATTATAAAAAAAGGCAAAGCATGTGATACCTGACAATTAAGAAGAATAACATTTGTATTTTATAATACCCGGAAATTTGCCATCTATATTACAATACCAAGGAGTAAGAAACCATTCATTCTACAATATACTACATGGGAAATTGAAACTAACTCAACAAGTTCTATTTCTTTAACAACTAAATCTCAGTGACCGACCAACCATAATCAAGATCACAAGTGTCATGGTTGTGCATGCTTTTAATCCTACAAAACCCTTCTAACTATGAACATAAACATATGGCATCTTGTAATGGCCAAATGAATCTACTCAAAGCAATCAAATTTTGTTAAATGAAGAACATGCACATGAAGCAACTTCACAGTAGACCCAAAATGATGGTGACAAGATGTCATGCCGTATTAAGCTATTGATGGCTCTATATTTCTCTGTTTGCTCACCTAGAATATTATAATTTGAAAGAACTATCTACAACTCAGATTTAAGCATCCAACAAATACAAAGAAAATGTATCTCCTGTATCCAATATATAGAAATGGCAATAACAAGCAAATACAGATAGATTTTTAATGATATATCCCACTCCAAGAAATAATTATTCTGTACAACATTGAAAGGCTTAAAACTATCAGAAATGACTCAACACTTTGACGAAGGACACGTAAAAATAAAACTTTTACAGTTCAGATCACAAGTAGAAACCTATCATAGTTTCCCCAAATTGGCCTATCCCAGTCCAGCAGCAAAACCTCATCTGCCACTTGAATCTATCATTAAAAGATCAACATAACAGTGAATCCAAGAAGTAGAGTGAGCGACCAATACCAATCTTAACTGCAGGAAGACGCACTTTCTTCAACTCATTTTCTTATACTCTTTCCTTTAAGTTCTTGCTCTTGTATCTATTACCATAAATAGAGAAGGCAATAACAAGCAATTCAGATAGATATTTAATGGGACATCAACAGTAAAGGGCTTAAAAAGTATCGGGTATAACACAACACTTCCACACAAGAAAATCGAATTTATGCATTTCGGATCACAAACAGAAAGTTTGCATCTCTCGTATCCCTAATTCCTCCAAAATGGCCAACTCATCTACAACTTAATCTAGCACTAAATTATCAACATAACAATGAATAGAATAACTAGAGTAATGGATCAATACTAGTCTTCATAATCAGTGCATCTCTTGCATTTACAAGCAATTTAGATAGATCTTTACAACACTTCATGAAGAAAGAAAAAAAAAAACAAATTGAAACTTTTGCAGTTCAGATCTTAAGTAGCACCCCTCCCTGATCCCTAATTTCTCCAAATTACCTTATCTAAGTCACAATAAAGCTGGCACTTGAATCTAGCAGCAAACTAGTAACACAATAGTGAATCCAAGAATTTAGAGTATACTATGGTGTAGTTTGTGTCTTTTATAGTGTATATTAGAGGGCCTATGTTGTGTCGGACATGACGCACACGGATATGGAACCATTTGTCTGAACATTCTTCCTAGCTTAGAACCATCATGAATATTGCAATGTTGTCAGTCAGATTCCTACTTTCTCAAAATTGGCCTATCAAAGTCCAGAAGACTTCATCCAGCACTTGAATCTAATACCAAAATAGCAACACAACATCAAATCCAATAACTATAGTGGACTAATACCATCCCTAAATCCAAGAATTAGAGTTAACAAATACAAGAAAGAAAAGTGATATTTCTTGCACTTATATTTGTTGCCCATAAATAGAAAAGGCAATGACAAGCAGCGTAGATAGATCTTTAATGGAACATCAACACTAAAGGGTTAAAACCATCAGATATTATGCAACACTACGCGAAAGAAAACGAAAAAACCAAGTTTTTTGCAGTTCAAATCTCAAGATAAATGGAGAAAAGGCGGGATTTACATATGATTTTTTTATTGACTTAGAGAAGCTAATGTTAGACTTCCTAGAGAGATCATGTGGTGGGCTTTGGAGTTTGAAAGAAACAAGTTTTCTAGTTGACATGTTGAGACTATTAACTTTGGAAGAAACAAGTTCTAGTAGCCATTGTTGTTAAAGGAGCCGTCCATGCAGGTCAAGGTGCCCAAAAGGCGATAAACAATGTTTCACCTCCTAATCCAAAGGCAAGCTAGGTATTTTCTCTAGGCGACGCCTAAGTTGCAAGGTTAAGTTTTAAAGGCCCAAATAGAGTCGTTTGAGGTTTTAACACTATAAGTTACCAAGTAAATAGACAAAAATAAATAAGAGAAGAATATCGTGTGGTGACGACAAATAAGAGGAGTGGCATTCCTCTCGGTTGGGCTCCTCCTAGGCAAATTTTTGGGCGGTTTTCGTTGTTTTTCTAAATGAAACCAACCATCTTCAAAACCGTCATCTTCCTCAAGACCAACACCACCTCCACTGAGACTTTTGGATGAGAAAGAAGAGACAGACGATGATACAAAAGAGAAAAATTATGAACAAAATCTATGAATATTTTTTAGATGATATTGATGATAATGTTCAGAATGACCTCTTAGACTTGAATGGAAAAAAACGATGGGTGAATGAGTAGGAAAAAGAATGATCATTAAGATATTTTGGAATGTGGAACATTGACTGTAAGCCCCTAGATTTCAAAATAGTATTTTTATAATTTTAAATAGCTTTTATATATTTAAAATGAATTAATATAATTATTAGGAATTTTTCTAGAATTTTTAAATGAGTTTTAAATAATTTTTAAATCAAAATATATCATTTTGTAATTAATTGATTTGTTTTAATATCATTTTGTAATAGTTTTAATTGTTTTAAGTATTGTTTGCAAAATCCTAATTGTCTGCGCAAATTAAATTTTGCACAGAACCATAGCGGGGGTCTGTATGCAAATTTGATATTTGCATTAACTAAGGCGGTGGGCATTTGTGTAATATCCCAATCTTCGGGGGGTTTTCTGCAAAACCCTAATCCCAACCACCCCCGACGACCGCCGCGCTGTCGTCGTCTCCGGCTAACTCTCGCCGTAACCCTAACCCTAATCCTAATTCAAACCCTAATTTCAACCGCCCTATCTCCCTATAAATAGCCCCCGACCCCCAAAACCCTAACCCTAGACTCACCAGGCCACCACAGCCGCCCTAAGCCACCGCCATCGACCCGTCGTCTCCGACCAGCCTCGCCGGAGATCACCCCCTACCGAGCGCGACGCCTACAGACCACTTCGGCTGCCCCAACCACCACCACTCGACGCGTCTCGCCGAGACGAACACAGCGCCGCCTTCCTCCGCCGACCACGACGACTCCTCCGCCGTATAGCACCCCCGACAGCAACCCCTCACTGGACACGTACGTATCTTTTTAGTCTCTCGTGTCCTATTGTGTCTCATATTCACCTATGTGACTCGTCGAGTCTCGACGAATCTCGTGGTAAGGTTGGACACGGCTAGTTCGAGTCGTGCGTGTCGTGCACGACCCAGACACATGACTCGACCGTTCTTCGTGTCCTTAACTGTCAGGACACTAAGAACAGGTTATTGAGTTATAGGGTTTAGTTTGGTGTTATCGGGTTTGAAACCCATTAACTTAAACCATAATAAATATAACCCTAACCCATTCCCTAACAACTGACTCGGGCTGACCCCCTGGCCAGCCCGGAGCGCGCTAAACCCCCCCCCCCCTTGCTCCTGGCCGAGTTCGAGCCCCCCTTTTCCTTTTTCTTTTGTTTTGTTTTGTTTTAGTTTTATTATTATATATATGTATATATGTATATATGTATTTATATATATATATGTATTTGTGTATATATATATATATATATATATATATATATATATATATATATATACTGTATTTATGTATATATATATATATAATTTATATTTAGTATTTTATATATATATGTATATTTATTTTATATATATATATATATATATATATATATATATATATATATATATATATATATCCATTATATATATATATGAATTCCTATATATTTATGTATATATATAATTGTGTTTGTTGTATAATTATGTATATATTTTCAAATACAAATTTTAGTACTAAATATTATTATGTAAAATTTTACAAGTTATTTTATTATATAAATTTGTGACTTGTATATTTTACCACTTTAAAATATATTATTTATATTTAAATTTTTGTATTTTATTAATCATGGCCAATTGATGTCCAAACCTAGCATAGATTTTTGGGCCCAATTGTGTCTAATACATTCAGAGTCTGTACAAGTCATATTGGACTTGATTCATGGCTCTGGGTCATGTATCTGGACTTCGGTTCAATTTCGAATACATGGACAAAATAGTAAATAATTAATTATTTATTTTCCAGAAATTGTTACTTGTTGTTTTTGAATTTTTATATATATTTTAATTGCTGTAAAAATCTGAGAAAAATTGTATTTAAATACTATGTTAATTTAGCTAATTTATTATAATTTTTCCAGTATTTAATAAGTACTTTTGGTATTTTATAAAAATGGGAAAACAGAACTCATTTTCAGGATACATATGTTTGCTGATTTTTAATAAATATTTATGAAGGTTTATAAATTCCAGAAAAATTAGTACAAATTTCTATAATTAACAAGGATCATTTTGGTACTTTATTTTATGTAAAATTGAGCTTTTTGTCTATCTCAAAAATTGTTGGAACACAGTATACAGTTTGATTTATTTATTAAATAATTACGACTTGCAATAATTTGTGTCGTTTTGAGTTATTATAGTATTGGACCTCACCCCGCACTAGTGTAAAGACCCTAGAAAGTTAGTTTGGGTATTGTGTCACCCCACATTGGTCTCTTAAGCTAAAGTCATCATTTGGCTAGATGTCCAGTCAGAAAGTCGTATCATACAACTAGTGTCTTAGTGTTTAACTTAGTATAAAAACTAAATTTATGTGTTATTTCTACAGTGACGAGTCACCAGACTTCTATAGCATTTCTATCACTGCTTTGCTTTGCTAAAGGCAAGTACTTCTACAAACTACATACTGTTACAACAATGAACTGCGATTCCAACCATGTTAAATGCTGATCCTTGGGGTAGCAAATTAAATCTTCACATGTTGTATTACTTTCCATCCCTACCATGCTTAGGACAGTTTTTATATCTCTCACATGTTTAGAATCTGGGTTATGGGAAAACTGATAGTTGAGTACGAGATCATGTCCCCTTTATCGTACTGAGCAAAGTCTCATTTTACATGTTACTGCGCCGTAGGCCTTTATCTTAAAGTTGTATTTGTGCGTATGTACATCTATCGCCTTTACACTTGTACGGAAGTACATTTCATTATGTGCCCCTGCACATTATACACCTATTGACGATCACGTACCTGCTACAGTTTTAAACATTACATATACATCTGTCTCTATGACATATGTGTCCTCGCCATGATAGATTATGATGTGCCATGATTTCAGTTTATTACATTCCTGTTCATTTCATGTTTCGTATATTTAGTTTGCTAGAATCAGTACTTGCTCCCGTCCTGACAGGATAACGTTGTAGGTATACTTACTGAGGAGGAGTTGCTTTGTGATTCATATTATGGAGTTACTGCCGAGGACCAGGCTTTATCTTACGAGGATGTACCTGCGGGAAAACTCGTCTAGTTGTCTATTTACTTTGGACTTTTGAGAGTAGTCATGTACTAGACTATGTATTTTGTGACTGGACCTGTATCCAGTTTTACATTTTGGACTTGTACTTGGATCTTATTGATATACGAGACGACTTTTGTGTTTGGGACATTTACGACTTTTTATTACATATAGAACTGTTAGCACATTTTAGTCTTATCTTGTTATCTTTAGAACAGCTTACTACGCTTTATCTCAAGCGTAGGCTAGACATGACTCGGCCCGGCCCAACAATTTGGGTAGCGGATCGTGACATTGACTCTTTGATTATCTTATGTTTCTTTTCCCATTTGAACAATTTGTATTCAATCATTATGACTTATGTGTGATGTTACTGTTTTTAAATTTAATGTTGTGTTTCATAGAATATTTCGTGATTTTGTTAAGCTACTTTGTTGTTTTCTATTGGTAATTTGGTATCTTTTTTTTACTATTTTCTTTAGTCTATGTTCTAAAACGTTTTATAGATTTTAAGGGATATAGAACATATTTGGATAACCTAACATGAGTTATAAAGTGACAAAAGGTGTTATAAAAAGAAATTTGAAAAGTTGTCCAGTTGGCGATTTTCTTCACCATGCAAGGCTAGTTTCACCTAGGTGCTCCTAGGCGATGAGGCAAGACACTCGCCTAAGGGCGCCTAGAACTTTTAAAATACTGTTAGTAGCCATACTAAGACTATTAAGAATATGTATGATGGAGTTACGATTACTGTGTGAAGTAGTATAGAAGATTGAATACCATTACATATCACTATTGGCTTACATCAAGGATCAAGATTAAATCTTTACCCTTTAGTTATGGATGAAATTACTAGGCATATCTAAGATGCGGTTCTATAGTGCATGATGTTTGCTGATGATGTTGGTCCCTGAAAGTAGAGAAGGATTAGATTCTAAAGTAGAATTGTCAAGAGAAACTTTCGTATCTAGAAGTTAAGACGGAAATAAAGTATATGAAGTATAACTTCAATCAGAAGTAAAAGAGAAATAAGGGAGGATATATATATGGACAAAAGATACCTAAGAGTGATTCGGTATTTAGGATTTCATTTATCGTGATGGAGAGATTGAGAAGGATTTCAAGCACATAATTGAACGCGATGTCATGCATAGAATTAAACAAGATAGTTGAAATGCAAGAGTACTTCTGGAGTGCTTCTGGAGTACTCCGTAGAGTACTTTCATTGGAAACCTTTGAAGTTGAGAGGAAAGTTTTATACTGCTATAAAGACCCGTCATCATTTGAATCAAAGTGTGTTAAGAAACATGCGACATCATGTCCAGAAAATTAGTGTAGCTAAAATGAGAATGCTAAGATGGATGAATGACAACACATTAAAAATATGATAAGAAATGAGTATATTCGTGGGTAGTTGAGGTGACAGCAATTAGCTAAGGACGAGATTGAGAGGAAAACCTGTTAGATGGCATGTGCAATGCAAACCAATAGATGATCCGTTAAGGAGAAGCGACAAAGATACTAGTTAAAGAAACCTCTAGGTTTTTGTTAGGGCTAAGGCCTCGTTTGGTTCGCGGAATCATCGGGTTGAGAAAGGAAAGTAATTATTCCTATGTTTGGGTGCCAAAGGAATTAAGGAGGAAAGGAAAGTGATTTCCAATGGAAGAAAAATTAGGAGAAAAAGTGATTCCATCCATCCAAGCAAGGAATCACTTTCCCACATTGAAGTATTCACTTTCCTTTCCAAATTTCTTGGCATTTCCAAACATCGGAAAGGAAAATCAATGGGAATCGTAATTTCCCAAAGGAAAGAAAATGCCAAGGAATTAATTTCCTTTCCCTTCCATTCCGCGAACCAAACGAGGCCTAAGAGCATCCACAGTGGAGACACTCTAAACACATACTCCAAATTATTGAAAATTGTGTAAATTATTACTTTTGGAGTGTCTCCTTGATATTGACACACAATGGTACACTCCAAACAAATACTAAATTAATTTTTATTTTATTTTACTTCCATGTTTGGTAATATTTTCCTTCCGCTTTTCTCTCTTTATTTCCCTTCCATATTTGTAAGAACGGTTAATTTTGGTGGGCCTGGGAATTAATGTAAAGGAGCTAGAGCACGCTCCAATTCTGGAGTGTCTCTCAGCTTTCTAGCAATTTTCGAGTATGGACAAGCGTCCATTGCAGCCTTCAAGTGCTACAAAATTTGACTAAAGTTAAAATGTAGCACTCAAACCTCTCTCACTGTGGATGCCCTAATAGAGATGAATGGAAGAACCATCCATTTTCCCGGAGTGTCCCTAATCTTCGTAGCTTAAAACCAGGGCCGGCCCTGGCCCAGGGCGGCCAGGGCGACCGCCCAGGGCCTCATAAAATTTGGGGGCCCAAAAAAATTAATTTAAATGTATATATATATTAGTAATCTTATATTGAAAATAGAACTAATATATAATATGATCCTCCTTTATCACAAAACATTTGTGGTGTAGTGGTAGTTTGTTATACTTGTACACAAGAGGTCCTAGGTTCTAGCCTTGGCTGTATCATTTTTTAGTTCAATTTTTTTATATTATATATGGGCCCCATTTTAAAAATTGGTCTGGGGCCCCATTAACTCAGGGCCGGCCCTGCTTAAAACCATCCTAAAATAATCATACCTTTGCAGTTCAGATCCCAAGTGAAGGAAAAAAAGTGAAGTTTGCATCTCTCCGATCCCTAATCTACCAAAATTGCTAGTAGAACTCGAATCTAGCACTGAAAGTAGCAACACGACGAATCGAAAAAGCAAGAGTTAAGTGGGAGCAACTATTACCAGCCCTAACTCCGGAAGCTCCGGCTTTCTTCAACCCCTTCTTCTTCACTATAAAGCTTGCTCCGATGAATATACTCGACGACAGCGCGAGCACCAGTCCCTTGATGTTATCGGACGACATCCCTCTGTACGCAAACACCCAGCTGTTCGCGCTGCCGCTGCCGCCGCCGCCGCCCGCTTCCGCCGCCATTTCCGACGGAAAAGAGCCCTAGGGGTCGGGATCGGCAGCCAGAGACGACGATTCCGGCTACCGGTCGATCCCAGCCGTCCATCCCATCGGATCAACGGTCGGATCTCATCGTCTTCGGATTGGGAGAGCGCAAATTTGGGGGGGTTTCTTTGCTTGTTGCTTTATTTGGTGAGATCTGGAGAGAAGGACGAGGAGGAGGAAGGAAAAAGAAGAAGAGTACTGATTTTTATTACTAGCGAGAAGTAGAGGACGAGGAAAAGAAAATGAGTCCAACAAATGGATATAGGTGGGGGAACTGCTGTGGTGGGGGGATTCTTGGATTCTTTGCATAAAACTTTGTTTTATTTTTATCAAATCAACAAAAAAAAGGGAAAATTATACAGGCACTTTAAAACTTACTTAAGCCAGTCTAATTTATGTTTATTTACAAGTTTATCATTCAATCTTTTTGCTTGAGGGCAGCCGAAATTTTTGCTTTAGGACCCAACAAAGTTGATAATCCTACCATAATGTAGGACTGTCAACAAATTGATAGTCCTATAAGAGGTTAGGACTGTCAACAAAGTTGACAGTCCTAACTGAAACTCAAGATGGATAGAATTAGCAAATTAGTTCCATCTCATATACTCAATTTTTTTTTCTTGAGAACAGTCCAAATTTTTGCTTTAGGACTCTCAACAAATTTGATAGTGCTACAACAATGTAGTACTGTCAACAGAGATTAGGACTGTTAATAAAGTTGACAGTCCTAATTGAAACTCATTGTCAGTATATTAAAGCCCCCACTGTCAACAAATTTGACAGTCCTAAATTATAATAGAACTGTCAGCTAGTTAATAGTCCTATAATTGGAACTCACTGCCAACATATATTTTGGCTTCCAATCCTTTAGGGTTGTAAGAAATTTCTAAAGTCCTACTTATATACAAAAATGTAGAAAATTCTACAATCCATATATAATCCAGGACTGTAGGATTTTCTACATTCCTATAGATACTATAGGACTATAGAAAAATTCTACAGTCCTATATACACTATAGGACTGTAGCATTTGCCTACAATCATGTTGGTTTGAAGCCCAACGTTGGCTATGTTCGTTTTTTGAAACCCTAAATTTAATTTTTAGGGTTTGAAAGTCCGTATATCAACCATAAATTAGTTCTAAAATTATTTTATCTAACTATTTTAGACATTGCTTGAAATTGGAGGAGTTGGAGAGAAAAGGATTTGGGAATTTGAAGAAATAGAATAGAAATATAGAATGAAGGGTTTGGGGGGTTGGGCAGCCCAAAGTAAATTTGGAGTTGTCCTGAGTAAAAATTGCAAAAACCTGGGTTGTCCTAAAGTAATGGGTTGTTATAAATAAAATATGAAGTGCCTTTAGAATTTTCCTAAAAAAATCATAATCCGCTTCGGAACATCGACACGTGTTTAATAGAAACAAAGTACATATTCATTTGGCACGAACACGACATGTATCGAATAGGCTTAACAAAACCAACACCTTCTTACATCTATTTGTTGATTAGTGTAAACGGGACATGAAATAGAGTACTTCTCTATTATGTATCGATGATGTCGTGTATCGAATAGGCTTAACAAAACTAATGACTTATTACATCCTCTATTGATTGGTGTAGATGGATCAAGAAGGAGAATACAACTTATCTATGTGTAGTCCGATCGTTCGATATGGCAGACAGAAGGCTTGTTAGATATCCTATCTATGGACGTCCCGAGTAGGATACTTAATGCATAGGTTAGAGTGATGTAGTATGAGAGTACTATGTTATCCACTAACATTATGTATTCAAACTTTTCTGTTAGCAAGTATGTGAATATTTATGCCAATGCAGATGCGTACGCACAAAAGAAAATGAATAAGGAGAGAGAACTCAATTCGTTTTACTGGAGATAATGATTATAAACACATAGTCCAGGTTGTCAACACTGTAAAAGAAGAATACAATATCAAAAGCATTACTAGTTATTTTGAATTATTTGTGTCTATTATGTTTTTCTTTTGGCTATATTTTCTTTTATCTGTGATCTTCTTACTAATTATTCTGGACCATTTGCATGTGTCTATTATGTTTCTTTTGGATACTTATTTTCTTTTATCCACGATCTTCTTATATTGAAAGTTTCATTTTGACTAATTGCCATTACTTGTCCCACATATCTACTAACGGTAAGCAGTGATATGTAGTTATTGTCCAGATTGGTAGTCCAGATAATCAATGGGCTTGGATTGATATCATAAATCTTAAATGGACT
This sequence comes from Iris pallida, assembly GCA_029216955.1. NCBI lineage: Eukaryota > Viridiplantae > Streptophyta > Magnoliopsida > Asparagales > Iridaceae > Iris > Iris pallida. The sequence continues at coordinate 12,174,377 of JANAVB010030219.1, forward strand.
TTAAACATGCTATCCTTTTGTTCAATCCTGTATAAGATAGATATTGTCTACCATTTCTCCGATGTGAAACTAAAGTAAGACTTCAACTTGACAATTGCTAGAATATTCATAAAGGAAAATATAACTACCATTTAGAAACTCAAGTATGAAAATAAGTACAAACAATTGCATTGTTATAAAATCTCAATCCGTCTATGGAACAATAATCCATAATTAAATCTACACTTTCCATCAATCTCATATAAATTAACTATTTATAGTTTTTAAGAAGTTAGCAATGATGTTGTAAGGGATGGTTTGACAATAAGAAACTATTTGGAAGTTAAAATTTTAGTTTTCAAGCTAAAAATGTTGTTTGTTTTTGATAAAAACTAGAGGAATATAATGACATCATTAACATGTTCCAAATAAAAATAATTAATAAATATTTGTTCTTCTTTATTTTCTTGAGTTTCTACTCTTTTGGGGTTGAAAGTAAATGAGTATATGGTTACCATTTTTGTTGATGAGATATGGAGTAGTTCATACAAACTTGGTTTGCAAGAAGCAAATAAAATAATAAATAAAACTATGAATGAATTTTCATTAGTTTCCATGGTAGTTCCCGATTACTAAAGAGGCCCGAGGATTAAGGTTACGATTTCCCAGACTATAGCCATGTTATATAAGTCTTAGATTGGATTGGTACACATATGGAGTATTGTTTGGGTAACTTTTAATAATGGAACATTAACTAGCTTAACTTTAGTTTGTATATTAACTTACCTATTATAGTTATAATATGGGAATAACATGTTGGGATACTGCTCATGTTCACTACCAAGTGTTACAGACGTCGTCCGAATAATCCGATAAATTCGGAAGGAGTCAAGACGAGAAATAAGAGCTGATACAACTAGGGGTCTCCCAACGACACATCTTCGATATGCCACAAAGTATCAAAATCATCCAACATGTTTGTGAGCCAAAATTGGTGTTCCCATAAATATACTTGGTGGTATGCCGGAGATATATCGCCAGGTCGGGGCTAACATATTTTTCTGTATGGTTTAGACTTAAAATTATCATATTAATGGTCCAGATCGCTATTAACTTAGGTCAAGTTTGAGAGTCATATTTAAGGCTCTCTAACATCCTCTAAAGAAGGTTGGAAGGTTGCTTAAGGCCATTGATTACTAAGAGCTATTAGTATTTGCTTAGGATTTTCTAAGTGGACATTAAAGGAGTCGTCAAGAGAGAGAAGGAGAGAACTCGTCGAAGACCTCGTCAAAGAGGATTGTTCATTGTGGTTTGCGTGTAATCCTTTGTAAGCTACTATCGATTCATTAAAATATTTATCTCATTGCCCATTGAATAGGTCGGTCTTGATTGAACCATGTGAATTTCTTGTGTTCTTGTCATTGTTATTACTTTGATTATATTTGTGCTTTGTTATTTTTGTCATCACTAAGGTATTGTTTATGTGTCGCTTCCGTGTATGCATAACATGACATTCCTTTCACATTTTGGTTAATTTGTCATAGAGATGAGTACAATTTCCTATAAATATTGTATCATTTACCTTTTCGTCTATATAGTCTAGGAGATCTCGATCGGTGCTCCTTGATTAGAGCTTAAACTATATATTCAATAGATAATTCTACCTACTTGCCAATTGGTCTTCTAAGTTCTATGATATGTTCCTCTCGTGCTTATAGCTATTTTATCTAGGATATAGCACCAATATAAAAAAATTAACATATAATCGACTACTAGTTGTTAGTTTTTTTTACGGAATTTGATATACTTCATAGCTGACCTTACTTTGATGGTAGGAGGGTTGGATAGCGAAGTGATGATATTATATTTACTAATGCATGCATAATCAATGTCTACTTTAAGAGCTATAGAATAATTGACAATGCCAACAAATGTTCACATGACAAAGTCCATAGATCAGTGTAAATCAACAACTTGAACTTGAAGAAAACTAATCTCAATATCTAATCACCCATGACCACAAAATTTAAATAATCTTTAAGTACAGTGTGATGCTAGATTTTTATATTGAATGTCACCTCTAAAAAACATGTGAATCAAGTGTGCTAAAACAATTACTTAAGGCTAAGTTGTGATGCTATGATTATTTATATGGAATGTCACCTCTAAAATGTTTTAAGAACTTGAACATAGATAGATGCAGAATACTATTCCCAAGAATTGTGGTCGCAAGACCACCATAAGGAGGAAGAATTTAATTGACTAATGCTAAAAATAAATAAAGAACATCCAATCAAATACATGAGAATAAATTGAAATTTTATATTAGGTAAAGATGTTTTCTTACTACCAAGATTCTTGGAAAACTTTGTAAATCAAATCAGACGACTATCCTTCAGACACTCGATGTATCCTGGTATCCTCCATTTGGGCACTCCAGTCCCGAAATACTCTCTAGCTTTAATCCACTATTATCACAAATAGTACAATGTGAGCTTTGATCCGAAGGCTCACCAACATCTTACACGAAAGCTTTGATCCGAAGGCCTCTCCGACTTCAATACACGAGAGCTTTGATCCGAAGACTCTCCGACTTCACACAAGCTTTGGTCTGAAGCCCTGTATACTTCAACCTCTTTACAAGATGGTTTTGATCTTCTTACAACAAAGATAGAGATCTCACTTTTACAACTCAAGAACACTCTAACACAATTTTTGGATAGGCAAGTGAAAGCTCTGATAGAGTTGTTTGTGGATAGGCTTTGGTAGTTAGAAATTTTTAGGCTCAAGGTATCAACCTTGAACGAAGGTGTTCAAGACTATATTTATAACCAAAGCAAAGGAAAGAGCAAATATGCAACTTTCAGTCCGTGATCGGTATACCGAAGGTATACTATAGTATACCATTGGTATACTATAGTATACCATCTTTATACCAGCCTATTTCATCAATAGGTAGAAATATGACTGTTGGGATCATTTAATGCTCTGGAATCCGACCGTTGGATTGTCAGCTGTGCTGAACCGGTATACCGTTGGTATATTATATTGTACCGCCGGTATGCCAATTCAGACCACATAGAGCAATGTTTATATAAAATCGGTATATCGTCGGTATATCGCCGGCATGTCGATCCATTCGACTGAGAGCAAATTTTATATAAAATTGGTATACACTTGGTATACTATAGTATACCGCCGGTATTGCAATTTTTAGCCAAATATGATCCTGGTTTATTTGCTACCTTAACTTTCAATTTTACCATCCATTTTTTGTGTTTACAATTATTCCTAAGGCCCATTACAGATTCTAGATTGATTATAGCTTGTACAGGCTTTTTCAAAGTCTTGAAATGATGATGGCATGGCTTGGATTCTTTCTTTGTACTGAGACGGCTTTGTCTCCATGATGGCAGATGTCCAAAGATATCCAGATGGTGAAATCTGAATACCTTTTGGGGATTTCACCACCGAACCCCTACGGGAGATGATGTCCCTTGACCCTCGTCCGCTGACCAGGCAGCGGAACTGTAACTACCTAATTCCGGGAGAGAGATATTTTTTATGTTAATAATTGTTTGATAATTGTATTAATGATGATAATATTTATTATTATATGTTTGTGTGCTAGGTAATTAGAATAGACCATGTGATTAGATGGTTAGTGGACTACCCTATTTATCAGACTTGTGTTAGTGGACCCAATTACACTTGACATGACACTAGAGCCCGACAATTAGATACATGGCACTTCGACCAATACTTTGGACTAGGCTCAATTATACTCAAATTAGTCATTCCATTAAATAAGTAGAGATTAGAATATTTACCAAATTAGGATTAAAGGTTTCCATATTTAAATTAGCCTTCATGACAAGCTTGGAGGGGCATACTGGACATATTGCATTGGCATGAGAGGGGGATCTTGTGGCCGGCCCTATAGAAAGGGAGAGGCACTCTCTATCTTCATTTTTATGTGTCGTTATTTCTCCATTTGGTGTTCTTCTCCAAATTGATCTATCCCTCCATCAATTTCACTCAATTCCACTTTAATTCCTACCCAATTCTCTTTATTCTCATCACTTGGAGGAGCGTAGGAGCTTGGTGGCTACGAGCACTAGAAGAGAAGGCTATTGCTAGGAGATCGTGTCCGAATCGTGTCAATTGGGCCTTGCATTGCAAATACATCTCCCAATATGTATACATATCAATTTCTCCTTTAATTAGACTCTAATTGTTCAATTTGACCATTAGGAATCCACCCATGGACTAGGACTACCTATAAGAGGAAGAATTAGGCTCTAATGACCCTTTATATGAAAGTTATGTTGAGATTTATGTCCAATTTGGAGGAATTTCGAGATTGGTGCACCAAGTGTTTATCGTTTGGTAATTTAGATCTTTTTAGACTTATTTTAGTGCTGTGTGTATAGATCCATGTCCACAATTGGATACGAGTAGATTGTATTATGATACGGTAGGATACGGAGTCATTTTGGAAAAAAAAATTCTCCGACACTTGTGGCACACAGATCCAATTCTCCATGACACATTGTATTAGCTATAGATTGTCCTAATTAGGCTCTAATCTATGTTTTAGACATGCTCATGTGATTTGGATATGTTCGGACAAGATTTGGTATATGTATCTTGGGGGTATCACAATATTATCGTAGATCGGTGCGATACTAGAGTGGTGCACACCAAGTGTTTGGTTCTATGCACATATGTGAGTGTATATATATCAATGTGTGGTGGGTATCACATAGTGTGCATGTGTGTATGAGATTATAGAATGATGTGTGTCTTGTGATACACATGTGGGTATATGTATAGGTGTGTATATGTACCTATATGTGTAGCATATGTTCATGTAGCTAACAGTGATGGCTGCATATGTATGTCCATATATATATTGTAGTGTGTGCGCACTACAAAAAAAATCCTCATTTGCGACAAATATTTATGAGGGTTCTCGAAAAAAGTAGTATTTACGATAAAAAAATTGTTCCGTCGGAAGTATCTCATAAAGGTCCATATTATTTCCGACAAACAATGTGCTCTTGGAAAAGATCTATTTTTTGTCGGAATTACTCAATAATTGGAGGGAGTTGTTGGCGCCAAAACTAGTTCCGACCAGAATATTTTTTCTCGGAAAAGAGTATCATTATTTCTGAGGACAAATATGCCCCGTCGTAAATAGTGGCCTAATTGCGACGACAATTATAGTTGGTTGTAAATAATGAATTATTTATGAGAAACCCTAGACATTGTCAGAAATAAGTTTGTATTTATGAGGGAACTTAAATATTGTCGGTGAAAGTATAGGTTTTTCCAAAGATTTTTTATGTCATCAGAAGTAGTTGACTATTTCCTGTACCGTGTAAACATTGTCGAAAATAATAATAAAATAAGTCCAAATTATTCTCCAAATAAATTAAAAAGATTTATCCAAATAAAATAATCCACCAAACAAATTTAAAACTACTAGTAAATGCATGTGTGTTGCACGTACAAATTAAATATCCGTTCTAAGCCGCATTATAATAGTATTTTTTTTAAAAAAATTTCCAAAAATCAAATATATGATAACAAATCCTGCCTCCCGCACCTTTCAACATATGACATAAAGGACTTAATTTGGAGCCTGTTCTAAGCCGCATTATAATAGTAGAGTTTTTTCAAAAAAAAATTCCAAAAATCAAATAATTCACAAATAAATCATAAAGAGTTTGAGAAATAATCAAATGATTCACTAATAAATTAAAAATATTTTTCCAAATAATCAAATAATTGAAAATATTTCTCCAAATAAGTCAAAAAGATTTATCCAAATAATCAAATAATTCAGCAAATAAATTAAATATATTTTTCAATTAAATTTAATTTTTTTTCCAAATAATTAAATAATTCACCAAATCAAAAAGATTTCTCCAAATAATCAAATAATTCACCAAATAAATCAAAAAGATTTATAATGAATCTACGTTAACAAATTATCACCTAAACTTTTTTTTTCAAAATCATGAATACTAATTTTGGTTGAATATATATATATTTTTTTTCAATAAGAGCCCGTTCTAAGCCGCATTATAATAGTATGATTTTTCATTTTTTTTTCCAAAAATCAAATATAGGATAACAAATCCCGCCTCCTGCAACTTTCAACATATGACATAAAGGACTTAATTTGGAGCCCATTCTAAGCCGCATTATAATAGTAGAGATTTTTCATTTTATTTCCCAAAAAATAAATAATTCACAAATAAATCATAAAGAGTTTGAGAAATAATCAAATGATTCACTAATAAATTAAAAATATTTCTCCAAATAATCAAATATATGAAAATATTTCTCCAAATAAGTCAAAAAAAATCCAAATAATTAAATAATTCACCAAATCAAAAAGATTTCTCCAAATAATCAAATAATTCACCAAATAAATCAAAAAGATCTACAACGAATCTATGTTAACAAATTATCACCAAAACTTTTATTTCAAAATTATGTGAATAATGATTTCGATTGAATATATTTCCTTTTTTTTTTTCCTAATAAGAGCCTGTTCTAAGCCGCATTATAATAGTATAGATTTTTCAATTTTTTTTTCAAAAATCAAATATATAATAATAAATCCCGCCTCCGATACCTTTCAACATATGACGTAAAGGACTTAATTTGGAGCCCGTTCTAAGCCGCATTATAATAGTAGAGATTTTTCAAATTTTTTTTTTCCAAAAATCAATTAATTCACAAATAGATCATAAAGAGTTTGAGAAATAATTAAATGATTCACCAATAAATTAAAAATATTTCTCCAAATAATTAAATAATTGAAAATATTTCTCCAAATAAGTTAAAAAGATTTATCTAAATAATCAAATAATTCAACAAATAAATTAAAAATATTTTTAATTAAATTAAAAAGATTTTTTTCAAATAATTAAATAATTCACCAAATAAATCAAAAAGATTATAATGAATCTCTGTTAACAAATTATCACCTAAACTTTTCTTTTTCAAAATTATGTGAAGAATAATTTTGGTTGAATATATTTTCTTTTCTTTTTTCAATAAGAGCCCGTTCTAAGCCACATTATAATAGTATAGATTTTTCAAAAAAAATTTCCAAAAATCAAATATATGATAACAAATTCCGCCTCCCGCACCTTTCAACATATGACATAAAGGACATAATTTGGAGCCCGTTCTAAGCGCATTATAATAGTAGAGATTTTTCAAAAAAAAATTCCAAAAAACAAATAATTCACTAATAAATCATGAAGAGTTGAGAAATAATCAAATGGTTCACCAATAAATTAAAAAAATTTATCCAAATAATCATATAATTGAAAATATTTCTCCAAATAAGTCAAAAAGATTTATCCAAATAATCAAATAATTCAGCAAATAAATTAAAAATATTTTTCAATTAAATAAAAAAGATTTTTCCAAAAAATTAAATAATTCACCAAAACAAAAGAATTTTCAAATAATCAATAATTCACCAAATAAATCAAAAAGATCTATAATGAATTTATGTTAACAAATTATCACCTAAACTTTTATTTCAAAATTATGTGAATAATGATTTTGGTTGAATATATTTCCTTTTTTTCCCCAATAAGAGCCTGTTCTAAGCCGCATTATAATAATATAGATTTTTCAATTTTTTTTTCCAAAAATCAAATATATGATAATAAATCTCGCCTCCGACACCTTTCAACATGACATAAAGGACTTAATTTGGAGCCCGTTATAAGCCGCATTATAATAGTAGAGATTTTTCAAATTTTTTTCTTCCAAAAATAAAATAACTCACAAATAAATCATAAAGAGTTTGAGAAATAATCAAATGATTCACCAATAAATTAAAAATATCTCTCCAAATAATCAAATAATTGAAAATATTTCTCCAAATAAGTCAAAAAGATTTATCCAAATAATCAAATAATTCTGCAAATAAATTAAAAATATTTTTAATTAAATTAATTTTTTTTCCAAATAATTAAATAATTCACCAATCAAAAAGATTTCTCCAAATAATCAAATAATTCACCAAATAAATCAAAAATATTTATAATGAATCTATGTTAACAAATTATCACCTAAACTTTTTTTTTCAAAATTATGTGAAGAATAATTTTGGTTGAATATATTTTTTTTTCTTTTTTCAATAAGAACCCGTTCCAAGCTGCATTATAATAGTATAGATTTTTCATTTTTTTTTTCCAAAAATCAAATATATGATAACAAAACATATGACATAAAGGACATAATTTGGAGCCCGTTCTAAGCGCATTATAATAGTAGAGATTTTTCAGAAATTTTTTTTTCCAAAAAATAAATAATTCACTAATAAATCATAAAGAGTTTGAGAAATAATCAAATGGTTCACCAATAAATTAAAAATATTTCTCCAAATAATCATATAATTGAAAATATTTCTCCAAATAAGTCAAAAAGTTTTATCCAAATAATCAAATAATTCAGCAAATAAATTAAAAATATTTTTCAATTAAATTAAAAAGATTTTTCCAAATAATTAAATAATTCACCAAATCAAATTTTTTTTTCAAATAATCAATAATTCACCAAATAAATCAAAAAGATCTACAATGAATCTATGTTAACAAATTATCACCTAAACTTTTATTTTCAAAATTATGTGAATAATAATTTTGGTTGAATATATTTACTTTTTTTTTTCCCAATAAGAACCTGTTCTAAGCCGCATTATAATAGTATAGATTTTTCAATTTTTCTTTCCAAAAATCAAATATATGATAATAAATCACGCCACCGGCACCTTTCAACATATGACATAAATGACTTAATTTGGAGCCCGTTCTAAGCCGCATTATAGTACTAGATATTTTCAATTTGTTTTCCAAAAATCAATAATTCACAAATAAATCATAAAGAGTTTGAGAAATAATCAAATGATTCACCAATAAATTAAAAAAATTTCTCAAAATAATCAAATAATTAAAAATATTTCTCCAAATAAGTCAAAAATATTAATCAAATGATTCACCGATGAACTTGAACTTTCACATATCAATTTAAGTCATTTCTTATAGCATGACATGAACTTTCACATATTAAATATAGAGTTTTTATATTGAATGGTAAATTAATCATTCACATGAATTGCTTCCATAACATGACTAGTATTTTTTTTTTTTGGACCTACTTATTAATTATTTTATTGAGTGGTAGATTAATCCAAAGGAGGAATTATTTTATTTTGCTGGATCAAAGTAACTCAAACAAAACTAATAGAGAAAAATCAACAATTTGCACACTACTGGTTCAGTTTCCTTTGTCAAATATAAAAAAGTTGGGCTATAAAAGCATAATGCTCCCAAATTTGTTTTGTATATTGTATATTTTCTTGTATATATAGAATTTTACATGTTTTCAGTTGCTTATGTATATGGAAAGTAAGATATTTATGGTAGCTTAATATAATAAGAACTAATAATATTTTTTTCTCTTAACAGCTTGATCGAACTGGAATTGAACCCAGTCCAATTGATTGTTTCAAGAAGTTGTTAGCCCCGAGACATGGATATAGATAGAAAACATGAGTTCAGCAAGCCTACACAATAGGTGCCACAAATGAGGAGTTTAGCAAGCCTACACAGTAGGTGCCATAAATAAAGAGTTTAGCAAGCCTACACAGTAGGTGCCACAAATGAGATAGATCTCAAGAACAAAGTTAGGCCTCCCTACTTAGTAGGTGCCTTAAAACCTGAAGAATGAGTTACAGAGAAATAGAAGAAGAAGAAGAAGAAGAAGAAGAAGAAGAGGAGGATTAAATCTGCTAGGGTGTAAAAATACCGTTGCTCAAAGCAAGATTCGCCTCTATACGATCCGCTTCCAGGAACCAGCAAGTTTAAGAGAACTTCTGGAACGCTCGTCAGTCAATATTTGTGACTTGAACGGGCTTACTAAACTTTACGGACTCCCTTAACTCTCTTCTTTGGTGTATCTTGGAAATGAGGCAAGGGGGCTCTATTTATAGAGTGGAGTGAGACCTCACCATCTCTCATATCCGATGTGGGACTAAAACACCAATACTCTAAAATAGAGTTTGATGTTTTACATTATCCCACAATCAACATAGTCGAGTGCTAGCCCACGCCTTCCCTCCGAACACTCCCGTGCATGCACGAGACAACATGGAGTCCGTGTCGAGTCCTAGCCCGCACAACAAAAATCAACTTACGTCCTTATTGGAATTAATTATTTTTCTCATAGTAAAATCATCCACATGGTTCCCTCCTTAGGGTCACCACCCCATGTGCATATCCCTACAACACATACTCATATATATGTTGAGATAACTCATGGTACTTTTCCAATGTGGGACTAAACTTTACAAAGCATGTTGAGAGCAAGCTCTCTTCATGTCAAGGAGTAAGAGCACCAACAATCTCCCACATATCTCATCATATATAAGTGTCTAGGGTTGAGCGTTCCCCACAGTAACTGTCCATTTTGCATTAGGATAGATGTCGCTGACGACTTGAATCTTCCCACATGGGTTAAATAACAATGCGATACAAGAATGGACTACGCCTTAAATTATGCATCACAATTGTAATTCTTCCCACTCACAAAGTGTAGTTACATGTGCTTCTGGATGCACATTAAAGGTCCTGTGCCAGTCTGGTTTCAGTGTATAATTTTGGGCGTCTATAAGTTTACCCTCAAGAGACGGCCTGATATCTCTTTCTATACACTATAGGTAAGTTCTTTATTAAAGAGACATGGCATGAAGCCTTGCGCTTCCTTGCTATGCTACGCCACTATGACATGGCCTAAAGCTGAGCCATTACCCCTACCCAGAAACCTCATTGTAGTGTCACACTACTGCAGTATGAGGTCACAGCCTCTTTGTAGTGCCATTCTATCCAGCATGAAGCCTAAGACTTCCTTGCGGTGTTACGCCGCAACGACATGGCTTACAAGACCAAGGCTTTACCCTTATCTGGGTACCTCATCGTGGTGTCGTGCCACTGTAACATGGGATCACCCTCCCCTTTGTAGTGCTGTCTACAACTCTTTAATTTTATCATACAACATTAGGCTACCTGCCTATTTGCGGTGCTACGCCGCTATGACTTGGCTTGCAAAGCCGAGGTATTACCCCTACTGGGAATCTCATGGTGGAGTCATCCCACTGTAGCATGGAGTTTTACTCCTTGTAGTGCTGCGCTACCGTGCTTCCTGTAAAGCACACCAGACATTCACTCTACCTGAGAACTTATTAAGGCATTTAAGCCAACCTCAACATAGGATCCATTTTTTGCAGAAAACACATAGTAGACAACAGTGGTTATGGGTTCGTAACCCTTTCATGTTCCCAAGAACAAGTACCCATTGTTATCTGATAGTTTTCCAGTCAGTGGTCCTCCCTTGAACCGAAAGTTAGATGTCTATTAGATTTCTCTTTGTACTAATAACATAAAACTTTATGGTAGGATTACAAAAACATACTATCAGAATGCCTTCAAGCCTATCTTTCCTGCTGTGTCTTCAACCAGCTGACGCTTGAGGCCCTTCGTGAACGGATCCGCCAGGTTCTCCTGACTCCGAACATCGATTACTGCAATGACACCTCTCTTGATGAGATCGTTCACTGCCATGTGCTTTAACCGCACAGTTCTCTTCTTTCTGTTGAAGAGATCATTTGATGCCACCGCCGCAGTCGCTTGGTTGTCGCAGTATATCAGAATTACCGGTATCTGCGCTCCAACCACTGAAAGATCATACATGATCTCCCGAAGCCATTCTGCTTTATCTGCTGCGGTATCAAGTGCAAAGAACTCAGATTCCATAGAAGACCGCGAGAGCATAGTCTGCTTCTTCGACTTCCACGATATAGCAGCTCCACCTAATGTGAAAATGAATCTACCAGTGGACCTCTCGCTCTCCAACTCTGAGCACCAATTGGCATCACTGAAGCCTTCTACTACCGGCGGCTCTCCGCTGAAGTGCAGTGCATATGTCTGAGTCTTCTTGAGATATCTCATAACACGCTTCACAGCTTTCCAGTACTGAATGCCTGGATTGCTTGTGAATTGACTCAGCATTTCCACAGAGAAAGCTATATCAGGCCTAGTGGCAGTAGTAGCATACATCAAACTTCCGATGACGCTAGCGTACTCCAATTGCCTGACGCTTTCCTTCGAGTTTGGCTTCAGCTTCTGATCACTTCGGTATGGCGTGTCAATTATGGGAAGATAATGATACCCGTATCGAGTGAGCATCTTCTCAATGTAATGAGATTGTGACAGTGCCAATCCAGTGTCCATCCGGATGATCTTGAGTTCCAAGATAACATCAGCATCTCCCAAGTCCTTCATACTGAACTTTGTCGAGATGAACTTCTTTGTCTCAGTGACACAGCTTATATCCGTACCTAGGATTAGCATGTCGTCCACATACAGACAAACGATGACTCCTCTTTCGTCAGCAAATTTAGTATAGACACACTTTGTCTGTTTTGCTGACCCTGTAGTCGTTTGATCTGATAACTTTGTCAAACTTCTCATACCACATTTTGGGAGCTTGCTTTAAGCCGTATAGAGATTTTACCAACTTGCAGACTTTATCTTCTAGGCCTCTGACGACAAATCCTTCTGGCTGTTGTATATAAATCTCCTCGGTCAGCTCGCCATTCAGGAATACTGTTTTCACATCCATCTGATGTATCATCAGTTTGTGTATTGTTGCAAGGGCAATCAACAATCCGATGGTTGTCATCCGTGCTACTGGAGCATATGTGTCAAAGTAGTCGATCCCCTATTTTTGAAAAAACCCCTTGGCCACTAGCCTGGCCTTGAACTTGTCAATGGTTCCATCAGCTTTCATCTTCTTCTTGAAGATCCACTTGCATCCGATGGGTTTTGCTCCTTCGGGTAAATTAACTAACACCCATGTGTTATTGGAGGTAATTGAGTCAATTTCATTATCTATTGTCTCCTTCCAGAAGACAGCATCTCTGGTCTTTATCACCTCATCATAGGTAAGCGGATCTGCTTCCACATGATAGGTGACGAAGTCATCTCCGAAGCTCTTCGGCCTCCTTGCTCGTTTCGTCGATGGCTCAACGAGTTTTGGCTCAATTGTTGTTTCTCCACCAACAACTTCATCTTGGACTACTGGTTCATATGAGACCTCAGTCTCATTTGCACCTACATCATTCTCTGGAATATCTGGGAGAATAATGTTTTTGTGTCGTACAAACTTGTCTTCAAAGTATTCAACATCACAAGATTCGATGATATAATTTGACTCAATGTCAAGAAATCTCCGGGCATCACTCTTCTCGGCATATCCCAAGAAGATTGCCTTCGTAGTCCTTGTCTCCAGCTTCCGAATCTTCTGATCTGGGAGCTTCACATAAGCCAGATACCCCCACACTCGAATAACATTCAAGTTAGGTCTGACTTTGAACCAGAGTTCATGAGGAGTTATGTCAGAAGTTTCATAAGGCACTCTATTCAGAATGAAAGTGGCCATTAATGCAGCTTCTCTCCAGTAACATTTTGGAAGACCTGCAGTTAGCAGCATTGAGTTCATTATTTCTGTCAACGTTCGATTTTTTCTCTCTGCTACTCCGTTAGATTGAGGAGAATACGGAGCAGTAGTCTCGCAGATGATTCCATGTTCTTTACAGAACGATGTGAATTCATGAGGCTGATATTCTCTGCCTCGATCACTTTTCAACCTCTTGAGTTGTTGTCCAATTTGCCATTCAGCTTCGGCCCTGAACTCCTTGAACTTCTCGAACGCTTCGTCTTTAGATTTGAGCAAGTAGACGAATACGTACTTAGAGAAGTCATCGATGAAGGTTATGAAATACTTCATCTCGGCTTTTGTAGAGAATTATTTGAAGTCATAGATATCGGAGTGTATCAACTCCAGAATATCTGTGCTTCGATTGACCCGATGAAAGGGTTTTCTAGTGATCTTAGTCTGAGCACATACTTCATACTTCTCTACCTTACCCCCATATTTGGAGATAAGTCCTAGACTAGACATTTTGTTTATTCTTGTACAATGAACATGTCCTAGCCTATTATGCCATAACTCAAGTGAATAGTCAGAAAGAGCGATTGCATTTATTTCATTAGACTGGTTTACAAGCTGAATTTTAAACATTCTTTCGGTTTGAAAAGCCTTTCCGAAGTATGTTCCCTTCTTGGACATCACCATCTGACCAGCATTAATGTCTATCCTCAAACTTGCGTTGCTAAACAGGCTCCCAGAGATCAGGTTCTTGGCAATCATCGAAACATACTTTACTCCTTGGAGCATCAGAGTGTTCCCGGAAGTGAATTTCAGCTCCACGGTCCCGATCCCTAGAACTTCAGCTTGGGCCTGGTTCGCCATGACAACCTTCTCAGAAGTTGGCTGGTACGTGACGAACCATTCCTTCCCAGAGCAGATATGTCATGTCGTACCGGTGTCTATCTACCAGTCAGAGTCATCCCCCTCAGTTGTGACCTGAGCGATCATAGCAACGAGGTTAGAAACCAAAGTAACCTTACTAGGCTCACCTTTTTCTGATTGTTTGGGCTTGGATCTGTATTCACTCTTGTAGTGTCCCTTCTTGCCACAGTTAAAATAAGTCATATTGGACTTGGGCTTCTTCTGTTTGAAAGACGGTCCCTTCACTTTCAGATTAGTGAAGTCTTTCTTGTGGTAAGAAGCCGCCTGCTTCCCCTTGGAGTTTCTCGTCTGCACCAGATTGGCCTCGACCAATTGTTTGGACAAAGCGTCCATCTTCTGTTGAGAACGCATCTCGTCCTCAACGTGGATTTCTTGCAAGAGATCTTCCAGACTGATCTCGAGTTTCTTTCGATGTATTCTTGTATAGAACGTATTCCATCCAGCAGAAAGTTTCGAGACGATCCCTCCAACGATAAACTTGTCGACGAGGGGCATCTTTTTATCGTCCAGTTTCTGACGAAGTTTCAGAAACTCCTTCACTTGAGGAAGCATCGCCTTCTCGTCTTCAAAGAGCCACTTGTGATATTTTTTGACAAAAAATATCTTGCTCCTATTTTTATCTTTCTCGTACAGCTTTTCCACAGACTCCCATATTTCTCTGGCACTATCCTTCTTTGAGTATAATTCTGCCAGGGAATCTTCCATAGCATTTAGGATCAGAAGCCTACAAATGATATTCTCCCTTCTCCATTTGGCCTGAAGTTTACACTACACCAAAATAAGCAATTTGTAACACATATTTTTTTTCATTAGTAACGTTTATTACTGTGACAATCTTGCAATGGTAATAACCGTTACAATAACTAAACAATCGTTACAACAATTCTATTTTGAAATTTTATTATTTTTATAATTTTTGTAACAGTAAAAACCGTTACAAAATTAATACTGAATATTGAAAAAAATCGAAAACCAAATAACATGTACTCCACATAAGCAGTAAGCAAAGTGTTATGAGGGAAAATTTCCCATTTCCCGCACTATTTTCCCGAAACCCTCTCCTTCCCCCTCTCCCTCTCTCTCTTCGTCTAGAAAAAATTCCCAATTTTTGCCAGCCATAACCTATTCCTCCATCACCGACGAAGGAGACAGATGACCTCCATCACCGATTAAGCTGCGAAGGTATGTTCTTGTTTGATTTCGATTTAATTAGGGTTTTAGAGTTTTCTTCTCCCTCACAATCTCAAGATTTAGAGCAAGAAAACTACCCCCACATCCTCCAATACTAGGAATCCTCGACTTCACCTCCAGTACTGTATCGACGTGCCGGAGGGAGAAAAAGTACATGGAAGCACGCGATGGGATGGTAAATGCGTGGGTCGACTCGATGAGAGCCTCCTCGTCGACCCTCGTCAGAACCGCTGCCACGCTCGCCTCCTCCCCCCTACATCGCAGACGAGGACGAAACATGGTCGGTTAGTTCTTCAGTTTCATAAAAATATTTTTTTCCCCTTAGTTTTCGATTGGAAGCTAAATATAGGTGGCTCTTTCTGGTTATTGTTTCATCCTTCATTGCAGACCAAGAAGCCCTAGAAAACCTCTTCCTTGTCATGTAGAGGCTCTTGGACGTTTTTATCTCGTGCGAAGACGAGTTCAAGAACTTGTACGCAATTTAGGGTTATTTTCTAAACCCCCCGTCGACTTCCTCGATCGCGTATTCAAATCCCTTGACATATATATGCAATATCGTCAGGCAGAACCTCCAGTCTCTCTGCCACTGGAACCTCAATGCGGGCTTTACAGCTTCCACGATACCGACCCTTGTGAAGATGCTTGCTAACCTCCCTTTTTCGAAGTGAGGTCATCTCAAGCGCACGAAGAAGGTGCTCGCCAACCTCATTTTTTTGAACTGAGGGTCATCGCCTTCTGATTCAACTCTTAATTATGTATGGACATGTATGTATTTAATGTCCATAACATGTTCGATAGAATATCTTATAGAGATATAATGTTAACTTCTAACCCCAGTAGTGCAATTCTTATGACACAGTGACATGACACTGATTTTGGGTGCATCCTAGTGTATTTTGGATATGTGTCAAGGACTCTGCACCGATCTGCCACTTGGCCCACCATGCTTTACAAGGTTCTCCAGTCAATTTAAGTATGCAGTGGTTGATATCTTTGATAATGCTTTTAATCTTCAATATTTAAGTTAAGTGCCTTATTTCTTTTGGGGGTTGGATCGACAACTTTAAAGTAGATTTTTTTAATTATATGGAAGCAATATGCATAATGCATAATGCAGTGGACATGAAACATGAGCCAGTGGTGAATTAGGATCAGTATAGCCTTTCTTCAGAATGAGAGTAGAGATACATGTTCTCTTTCATCTATATTTATTTTGAGATGTCAAACGAGGCTCTTTGTTATCAAGTGATTGGACAATTAGAATTTCTTTATTCTATTTAGGGAGCAATAGATTATAATGTCTTCTATAAATAGATGTGAGAAATGAAGCAACTTATCTTAAAGTATTGCATTGTGACTGTGGATATTGCATAGTTTATATGGCATATATGGGTTTGAAACTGATTAAGGAAGTTGGTGATTTGTTATTTACTCACATGTATCTTACATGATTTGTTATTTAATAAACTGATAGCGAGTACCATATCAGCTAATTGATATTGAAATGAAATGACTTATGTCTTTTGTTTTGAACAAGAGCGTCGAATTAATTAAGGTAATAGTAAGCAGGTGTTTTATATAGGTAACTACAGACAGTAGTGACATTTTTGTTCGTCTATTTGGTTGGAAATAAAATGGGTGTTTGCTATTTTTTTTCTATGTACACTAGATCACTAATGGCGAGTACCATTTTTCTCCACCCCACTATGCTTCTCTTTTTTATGTTTCTGAATTTTTATTTCCTTTATTCTTGTGAAGGCTTACAACTTCAATGATCAATATCACAGAATCCATGATTTCAACTCAGACAAAATGTTAAAAGAGTTTCGAGGCCACAACTTTTATGTAAATCATGCAATCTTTATGAATGATGACAGTCGTATCATTACTGCTTCTTGTGACTGTACTGTATTATTAAGGTACAAATTTTCTACTTCCATCTTCACTAGTTTTATACTGTTAGTTTAAACAAAAAAATATCTGCCATTGTAGGTTTGGGATATGAAGACTATTGATTGTTTACAGACTTTCAAGCCACCACCCTTTAAAGGTATTATGTTAGCTATTTCCATCATCCTCATTCTGCTTGCTTTCTGTTAATGTAGTCTATTATAAATTTCTCAGTGATTTTCATAGGAGCAATGCTGATAGATCTAACACATCATGTTTCTATATGTTACTCCAGGGAGGTGATGCTTCTGTAAATTTAGTTCACCTGTCTACAAAAAATATCAAACACATAATAGTGTGCAACAAGACGTCATCAATTTACCTCATGACACTTCAAGGGCAGGTAATTGTGTATTAAGCAGGTCGAGCCATACTTGAGACACATTCTTATTCTTCATTCCTTGACTTGGCGCTGTATAGATAATTCTCCTATTTATACCTGTAGCTTAATCATGGAAACCACCTAATTCGTGCTAACAAACACCGTAACTTATGCATTTTATCTGGTAGCAAGTTGAGCCATACGTAAAACTATATTCTTACACATCCGCCATTTATTTGTTGCTATATTTTGCATAGATACAAAAATGAAATTTCACTCGTGCACACAAACATGACATGACTCAATTCAGGTCCAATAAGGACACGATACCGATATTGGCGTGTCCTGGTGTATTTTTGAGTATCAGTGTTCTGTCCGACGTGACGTGAGACATGGCACCATTTTAGGACTCTCCATGCTTCCTAGGTTTTTATACCAATCATTTTCTTATATTACCTGGTAAATTAATCATGGCAGTTTTATTGAGGTATTGTCTACAAAAACAAAAGCACTTGCATGTTTAATGTTAGAGAGGAAACAACCCTTACATAGCATAATGGAAGAACATGATTAAAATAGCCAATAACAGATAAGCCCTTTATTGTTGTCTGTATCTTATTGTAATGAAGAAGAAGAAGAAGAAGAAGAAGAAGAAGAAGAAGAAGAAGAAGAAGAACAAAATAATTAGAACTAGGCAAACAAGAACACTGATTAACATATATATTGGATATATGCATTTCTTGTGAAGCAGGCTTCCAGTTTGGCTATGGTATGAACAATATATATATATTGTATTATGTTTCAGTTACAAATTGATGAGAACCCCAGTTTTTGTGACTAACAATTCCTCTCAATCTTTTGCCACTTATGTGCTAGAAATTTTTATTATTTTAAGTAACGACAAATCTACATTCCATGAAAATTGGTTGACTGATTAGATAATTTACTGAATGCTTCATTTGGCCGAGTACTAGTTAATTGATCTGCAAGGTTTAGAGAAAGTTAACATGCTCTAATTCTTGAGGCCTTTATACCGTATTAGCATTGTTTGTTACTGCAGTTTGTGTTACATTTCGTGCACAAAATAATGCATGACATAGGTTCACTTGATGCTATGTGGTTTTACATATGAACATCTTTATATGTTTAACATAATCTACTATCATTCACTTTTATGCAGGTTTTTGAAAAATAACGAATTGGATGGTCAAGTTCCAGAAAAACTCATTCAATTGGTGTACATGGTGGCAGTACGAAATGTTCCAGTTCGGTTCGATCTGAACGTCAGGGAGTGAGGAGGCGAGCTGATGCAGGTCTTCTGACACAATGTGCCAGGACAAAATGTTCCAGAAAAACTCTATTCAATTGGTGTACATGGTAGAGGAAGAGGCTCACCAGTGCTGCAGTACACTTCCTCTGACACAATATTGTAGAGCAATTCTTCAACGATGTAAAATTCAGAATCATTTGTAAAGTTAACTTTTGTAAACTAAACTTTTATACTTAACTTTTGTTGGATTTAAATATTTTTGTTGAACTTAAATACCATTTATAATGATAGTTGCAGTGTGGATTAATTCCTTGCCATATGGTTGAAATGTTATGAAATTGATTGGTTGTAGTTTAGTTACGAGTTGAATGCATGTTTGTGGTTCGATTTTTTTAAAAATTGTATTTACAACGGTTACAATGAGTGGACAATAGTGACAGAAAAATACATTGTAGTCACACTAATAACTGTGACCACATTATAATTCCTAATGGTAATAATCGTGAAGAATTATAATTTCCTAACGGTTATTACCGTTACGAAAAATATAATTCGTCACGGTTATTACCGTTACAAAATTATTA